>PVLA01003804.1:0-198645 GCA_004027455.1 Hydrochoerus hydrochaeris | reverse complement strand
TTTCCTTTCCTTTCCTTTCCTTTCCTTTCCTTTCCTTTCCTTTCCTTTCCTTCTCTTCCCTTCCCTTCCCTTCCCTTCCCTTCCTTTCTTTTCTTTTCTTTTCTTTTCTTTTCTTTTCTTTTCTTTTTTTCTTTTCTTTTCTTTTGAGTACCTGCCATGAGATCCACAGCTTTGCCCTGCCAGACACTCCCTGCCATGGTGAGCTGCCTCACCATGGGCCCAAAAGTCATGGGGCTAACTACTCATGGACCAGACCTACTGAGACCATGAATCAAAATAAACCTTCTCTCTTTATAAGTTGATTATCTTGGCTTTTTTGTTACAATAATGGAAAGCTGATTAACACAGTACCACAAATTTATTTATGTATCCATTAACTAGATGGCATCTTGATTGCTTCTGAATTAGACAATTATGAAAAAATGGATAGAAATACTGATATACAGGGTTTTTTGGGGACATGTTTTTATCTACTTTGGGAGAATAAAGGAGCAAGACTACTAGATGCTATGTTAAGCATAAATTCTGTTTTGTTAAGAAACTTTCATAGTGTATTCAAAGTGACTGTGCCCTTTTGCAGTCTGTCTCATGTTCCTATTACTCCACATCCTCAGCGTTTGGTGCTCCTTTTGACTCTTGTAAGACCTGTGTAATGTTATCTTATTGTTGTTTCAGTGGGCATTTCCCTGCTAATAACATTCTGAGTTATATGTTGACCCATGAAAGAAAGGTGATTCCAACTCCTCCACTGCACCAGAGGATGCTTTCTGTATCTCCAAGAATTTTAAGCAGGTTTTTTCCAAGCCCAGTGCAAGTAACAGAGATGAGTTAGGAGAAATCTTGAGAGGATGCTTCCAATTCAAAAGGAAAAGGGAGACTAATGAACTTGACTTCAGGAGGTGAAAGACCCCAGTGATTGCCACTGGATAACAAGAGGCGAGTGTGGAGATGGAGGGTTCAGGAGGGAATGTGACCGCCTGGTGTGGAATTCCAGCTCTGCTGCTTTCCAGTATTTGATCTTGGGCAACTAACTTCATGTCTTTGGATCTTGCTTTCATTTTCTAAAGAACACGTTGTGGGGCCCTCAGGAACATAAAGTGAATTGATATATACTGTGAGTTTAGAACAGTGCCTGGCAGGCTATAAATGTTACATAAGTATTTATCTTCCTCCTTTTCCTCCTCCTCCTCCTTCTCCTCCTCCTCTTCCTAGTCCTCATTACCAGTCCACAATTCTGAATTATACTCTAAGGACACTATGACCTGAGTGAGCTAATAATATTATACTTGGCAGATTCACTCACAGAGGGTAGGTGCACTACACATAGGTTATTTAATTTTTTAATCCCTAGACACACATACTATGATTTGCATTTTAGAGATAAAAAGTTTTGAAAATCAGAAAGCTTAAATATCAAATCAAGTCAAACAGTTCACATCTAATGCTGACCTAGAAGTATCTGAAATAAAAATCTGTGGGCTTTCTCATCTAAGATCCTTTTGAAGAGGAGTCATTGGTTATTAGGTACTCGGTATGGAACTAGCCAATGGGCAAGCAGCCAGGGCCATGGGCTTGTGAGAGGAAGCATTTGGTTCTCCCAGAATTTTGCTGCTTTAGGTAATGATGGAAACGGTGAGAACGCATTCTTTTAATTGTAATTACAGACTCGGTTTTCCAGTCGAGAGATTAAATATTTTCATATAGTTAAACATTTTTGGAAAGATATTTGATTTTTAAAAAGCTGAAGTATGTGAAAAACAGATGGTGTGTTCTGAGCTGACTTGCGAATTGTGTGTATCTCCAAGAGTGAAATGTGTGTATGTCACCCTGTAAGTAATTATTTATGATGGGAATAGAAGAATGGGGATATATGTGTGCTAGAGTCTTCCCTAGGAGCTCCAGACTAATTCTGTTAGTAGCAGATCACTTCCAGAGATGAACAGAGTGTTCTCCAGTGTCTCATACGTCACTCATGCATGAAATGCTAAAGAGCTGTGTTTCCAAAGTCAGAGGTGGGAGGAGGTACAGCAGGGCATGGTGAGCTGAGAGGTGAGCTGTTCAACCCAATTTGAAGGGGAGCTTTTAAAGGAGAAGCTGGTGATGTAAAAAGCATCAGAACACGAACAGACTGTTCATGGTTCCCACTGTTTTCTTTCCCTGTGGGTCAGTGTAGAAGCTGGGCTGGCAGTTCCTGCTGCCTTGTGTCGTCCCTGTTCTGGTGATTTGACCTGATCAGGAACTTGAACAATCCACTTCTCAAAGGCTTTTAGGCTGCAAGAAGATCTGGGAAGCAATCATTCACATTAAAAATGGAAGTTACTTGACATTTTCACTGGAACAACTAGGAAAATAATTGGACCTAGAATTAGAAAACCAGCTTTGCTCTTTGCTGCTTTAGGAACTGTGCCAGTCAGCTTTCCATTACTATAATAAAGTACCTGAGATGGCCAACTTATGAAGAGAAAAGGTTTATTTTGGCTCACATGTTTGGCAGTTTCAGTCCTTGGTTAGTTAGCCCCACTGCTTTTGAGCCTGTGATGAGGGAGAACATCATGGGGGTAATGGGGAGTGGGGAAGATCTCTTCAACTCAAGGCTGGGATGTGAAAAAAAGAGAAGAGATACAAATGCATGATCCTTCTCAAGTGCACACTCCCAGTGACCTAAGACCTCCCAGAAGTCCTCACCTCTTAAAGCTTCTACTATCTCCCCATAGTGCTTCAGGCTGGAAACTAAGCCTTTAACTCATGGACTTTGGGGAACAGTCCAGATCTGAATTAGTGATCCCACATCTTCACTGCTCCCTCTGCAGTGCTCTCCATGCATTGTGGTCCTCATGGGCCCCTGAACTTGGACTTTGAGGTCCACTCTGCAATTTTCCCAGTTCTTTCCATCCTAAAGTCAGTTATAATGTACTTAAGATAAACATTAGACTTTTATATTTTAATATGACAGCTGTGGTCAGCATTGGTAATTTCAACAGCTTTTTGATTTTAATAACTTTTTCTCTCAACAGATTTTTATTTAGCAGTGCTGGAAAAACCTATGAAATACCTAAGGGAAGTTACATTATGACAAAAAATGTACTCTCAAAAAGAAAACTTTTGACCTCAAAGAGATTTTACACAGAGATTTGTGGTATACTTTGTTTAGCAGTGTGAGATTGGTGTAATTGAAGAGCTCTCAATAAATGAATTTGAAAATATAAACAGGGTGGGGGGAGGTCAGATGGGGGCCAAAATGTCATACTGGGTGGAGAGCCTGGTCTTATGACCTTATATCTGCCAAGACAGTATTTCCTAATATCATATTCTGAAGTACTGAAGATTAGGACTTCAATATATCTTTTCTGGGGACACAGTTCAACTCATAACAAGGGATTTTTGTACAAATACAGAATATTGGCTCTCCTGGCACTGAATCTTCCCACACACCACAAAAATGTCATGTAGACCTATTTACCTCCAATCTAATCATCAGTAAAATAGTACCATACTTCTAGGTACACAGTGAGCAGATCCAGAGGTGAGGAAGGCCAATCAGTAGAGTTCTGTGTTACTATAATTTGGATTGGGAACATCTTCCAAGACCCATGTGCTAAAGACTAGGTCCCCAGCATGTGATGCTATTTGGGAGGTGATGCAGCCTTTAGGAACTGGGACCTGATGGAAGGAAGTTAGAGCACTTGGGAAATGTCCTGGGAGGGAGCTTCTGGGATCCCCATCTCTCTTTCTCCCTCCCTTTCTCTTCCTCTCTCTCTCTCTGTGTCTCTCTGTCTCTTTCTCTCTGTCTCTGTGTGTGTGTGTGTCTATGTCTCTCTCCTTCCCAGCTGTAAGCTGACCTCTGCCATGTACTCCCACCATGAAGTACTGTGCTGCCACAGGCCCAAACCAACAGGGCTAAGCAACTATGGACTGAAACCTCTGGAACTGAGTAATGTTTTCAAATTGGTTATCTCAGGTACTTTATTACAGTGTTTTAAATCTGACTCATACATGCTTCCTGAAGAGAAAATCAGGGAAGAAGAATTATACCTTCTACTATGGGCTGAATATTTTTAGCTCAACCCTTCCCCTGTGTCATGTCTTGAAACTCAATCTCCAATGAAATAGTATTAACAGACAGAATCTTCAGGAGCTGGTAGGTCATGAGGGTTTTGAGAACAGAGTAGTGTCTTTGTAAGAGATGTGAGCGAGACTGACTCCTTCCACTGTGTGAGGACACAGCAACAAGGCATGATCTACAGAGCAGGCAGTCCTTACCAAGTAGTGATTCTATTAATGCCTTGGACTTCCCAACTTTGAAATTTGGAACCTAGCTGGGCATGGTGGTACACACCTGTAATCCCGGCACTCAGGATGCTGAGGCAGGAGAATTATTGAAAGTTTGAGACCAGCCTAGGCTATAAAGTGAGTTCAAGGCCACCCTGAAGTACATGACAAATGCAATGCCTTGAAAATAGATTCTCATTGACATTTGTTAGATCAAATGTCCAATGCAATGAGGAGAAATGTCAATCCATATGGCTGCTATAACAAAATACCCTTAACTGGGTAATTTATAAATAATAGGGTTCCCAATTCTTTTCTTTTCTTTTCTTTTTTTTCTTTCTTTTCTTCTTTTTTCCTTTCCTTTTCCTTTTCTTTTCTTTTCTTTCTTTTTCTTTTTGGTCTTTTTGAGACACAGTCTTGCTATGCAGTTTGGGCTTTTGTGTAGAAATGCTTCACATTTTGCCTGCAACCCATATAGCTAGAGAAAATAGAAAGCACTGTTTCCTGACTGTCCCAGCGCATGTCCAGCAGAGATTTTCAAGGGGTCCAATGGGTTGGGCATCCACACCCCACCCCTGGGGAGGTCTTTGCTGGGAGTGGGTGGCCTGGGCTCTGTGCTCCACAGAAGGTGCAGAATCTACTTAGGCTTGGACTTAACAGCATAGCATCCCATGAGATAACCTGCTTTAGAATTACACACATGTCTGCCTCAGGTCTATTCAGGCTTTTTGGACTGTGGCACTTAAGATCTGTGCCACAGGTGGAAACTACTATGGAAAAGTGTGGATATTTTGATGTTTAGTGACTGAGAATCACAACTAACATGTAGTGAGCCGGGGCCGGGGGTACAGACATGTTAACGAGTTCTACGTATTTTCACACTTTTGGTGCCCCAAAAGTTACTGTTGTGGGTGGAAACCTTTCGCTTTTGTGAACCTCTATTTTCTAGAAGAATTTAAAGTCTAGTTTGCATCATTTAAAATGCACTGATTTTCCCAGGACTACAACTACTGTGTGAATCAAGGGAAGATAGGATTTTATTTGGACTGAGAGATGTTCATTATTTATGAAAGTCGTTTCACCCACGGAAGAGCTCTCCTGGTGTTTGAGCCTCCACCATGATACCCTGGGAGCCATCTCTCTGAGCCTGTCACAAGGACATCATAAAGTGATGGCCCCAACACGTGATCAACACAGCTGCACACTGAAATGCGTATTATTTGATTCTTTTTTTTTGTTTTTCTTTATCAAGGGAATCATATTGATTATATTATGTGTACATGAAGGTTATATTACTTCAGCTTAATAAGAAGAGTGTTGTAAAGTACTTAGCAATACAAAATTGGGTCTGAATGGAGAACCACCCATGTGGACGTTCAGTTTATGTATACTGCTTCCTTTAGGAAGTCTTCTTTACCAGCTGCCAGCCAACCCCCCCAACTGGCATTTCCATGGAAGGGCTGGACTCTTGCTTCCTTTTCCCAAGTTTCCTTTACTTCTCTTTTGTGGTCATTGCTTGTTTTCTTATGTATCTTCCTTGATAGATTTATTATGTGTTTCATGGGAGTAGAGATGATTTTCACCATTATGATACATAGCTCTACTGAGATTTTTGATAAATATTTGTTGAATACATGAATGATTGAATAGCACCATGAGTAAACATTTCTATTCTTTATTCTCAGATTTCTTGACTCCTCATTCTTCCCTGTTTTGGCTCTAATAAGAGTTCTCATTGATTGGTCCCTCATTGGGTTTATATGGTTGACCTCAGTCTCAATTTTCTCATGTCAAGTGCTCTGGAGAGTTCCTTCTAGTGGGTGCCTCACTCTGCTTCTCAGGGTAGACCTCCAACATCTCCTTGCTTCCACTTAAAAACCTAGATCCCTCTACTTAATTGGTTTCCATGGAACTTCTGTTTATATGCAATAAAGATATCTTCTTCTCTGGAATTGTTCTCTTGCTCCATCCTGATATGAGATATGAAGATCTATTTGGGGAAGAGAAGTCTTGGCCTGGCTGCTTCTCAAATAATTCACTTTCATTAATTTGAGCTGGAATCACAAGTCTGATAAAAAGGTGACATGAATCTTTTTTCTATCACAGTTTAGAAAGAATCAATGAAAGCATGACTCATGACATCATTGAGTGACCCCCAAACTGCCTGGCAGCTTGAACTCATCTTTGGAGCTTGCCCCTCCAAGCACTCTCCCCTCGGTTACCGATCTGCTAACTCTCCAGAAACAGAGAATTCAGGTGTAGGGGATTTAAGTTTCCAAATGTATGAGTTGGAGTCAAATTTAAATGCAAATATATTACATGAAAAGGGGGAAACACTCTGAAGATTTTTAACCATTAATACCTAGACATGGATTTGTTTCCCAAATTAGACCTACAGACTTGAGGGTTGGGAGCACTGAGATCAAAGCCTAGTACTTCTCCAAGTTCTTCCAGGGAGGGGTGGGCATGTGAGTCTGCGGTCCTTGGGGATGGGGGAGGGATCAGAGGACTTCCTGAGCTGAGAGGCCGGGATAAAGAGCCAGAGAGCAAAAGGCAATGTGCAAATGTGTCATTTTTTAAAATGTATGCTTGGATTAAACTCTGCCTGGCAAGATGAAACAATCTTAACTGGCCAAGAATCCGTATGAATGAGGAACTCTTATGTGTTCACAAAAGGAGAGCCAAGGAAATTCAGTCTCTGTTTACCTTACTTTTCCTGAGCCTGGTGGCTGTGGGTTGAACTGGAAGTATTGAGGGAGACTGATCCCTGTTTATAGGGATACTTTATTTTGCACAACAGCCAATAGAAAACGTTCTGCCTACAAGCTAGTTTTAAACTGTGTTAGGAGATACTGGTATTTAAAGAAATGTGGGGGGAGGGGTTGATTTTTGATACAGCAAACAATCTTTTGCTGGTAGGTGAATAATCTCTGTGCAGCATGCAATCTGTAAACCTTGATTGCCTGTATCTGGTTTGCTGAACAAACCTGTCCTGACTTCTGCAGTGCGCTGTGAATGCGCTGTGCTGTTCGCCCAAGTTCCAGTTGAGCGGTGTAACCCAACAGTGCTCAGGTTCTTCCCATGATCTGAGGAACTGCTGCCTGACCACACAGACAAGCACACCGGGTGGAATAAGTAACTCCCCTTCTAAATCTGTCTGAACAAACATTTGCCCAATGGCCGATCAAGGCTCTGTGCGTTCATTATCAGGTCCATGGCTGGCAATTCACATAACCTCTTCAGGAAGCTCCTCCCGGTGAACTTTGTTGTTGTTTTGTCTCGCAGCTCTGTACACCATGACATCACTGGGACATGTTCTCTGGGTTTGCACAGAGGGCAGCCACACGCTCTCCTCTGTCCATGTTTATTTATGTGGCTGTTCACACTCTGCAGGCCTGACAGAGGAGGGACTTTTTGGACGAAGACACGCTGCAGATGCTATGGCTTGAAAAGACCCCTTTGATTCTTTTTTTTTTTTTTTTTTTGACTCAACATAGTCAGGAAAGGTTTTTGGGAAAACAATAACTCAAAGAACATGGATAAAGTTAATTCTTAACTTGAGACCATTAAAGTCAGGAAATGGAGGTTAACTTTCAATTTCGTTGGCAGTTATTCTGTACTTCTACCTGTAATTATTTCCCCTTTTCTCCTTCCTTTCCTTTCTTCCCACAAAGGTGGTGCCAGTGGGGGTAAGATTTAAGAACAAGGTTGATGTCAGGATTCTGAATTCCCTTCCTTAATGTAACTTGGCCACTAGGCTTTCTTGGGTGTTGTATTCAAATTGCTTTTACTTAAAAAGTTTGGTTTTCTTTTTATGAGTTTTCCCCCCCTCTTTTGCACCTAGTTTCCTTCCAGGTGTATTTAAATCTGGGAATCTCTCTCAAAGGAGGCTGACTTGAATTGTGGGAAGGCTTCCATGTCAAGAAAATCCTGAGCTCCACCAAACCACTAATCACCATTCCCAAGCCAGTGAACAATGATTCAGCGTTCATTACAAAATGACTCATGAGCAATCATGATCATTTGCAGGGAAAAAGACAATTATCAATTTCATGGACCCATGTGTAATTGTGACTACTTTCAGGGATTTAATAATGATCAATTACCCATTCCCTGATTCATTAAGGGTTCAATCTTCCCACCCATATAAAGTGAACAATAGCACACTGTTCCAGGCTGCTTATTATGTTTCCCTGAGACAAAGAGTAAAGCCAGTGGTAATGGAAACCCAGGTCTGCTGCTCTGCCTTTCTTGCTTTTCCAGCCAAATGTGGCAGGCAAGGTTCAGAATTAGGAATCTCGCATTTGTCGTAAACTGGGATAAAGTGCTTCTCTACCATGCCAGCATTGAACATATCTTCTCTTTCTGCCTCAAAATCATCACTCTTTTAAAAATATCTTTACAAACAGCAAACAAACAAGCTGCCAAGGGGGTTGGGGAAATGTCTCAAGTACTTTCATGCCTCCTCCAAGAACAGGTTTTAACGCCTGGGAGCTTCCTGTGCTTGGGGCAAGGGGCTATCTTGCTCCTCTTTGCCTTGCGCGTCCAGAATTTCCCTTTGCTGTTTACCTCTCTCCTGCAGCTCCTGGGTCTGAGTGCCTGTCAGACCAGCCTCCCACAGGCTGTCTACGCTGCTGGCACCTCAGCCCCCTCTTTCCCTACTCACACTGGTCTTTCAATCCCACTATTGCCCGAATTCCTGGTGTCTTGGTTCCGGAGGTCTCACATACACACTTCGTCAGCCCCTCCTCCCACAGCCACATGCTAAGATAATTACAAATTCCGTGATGCCCATTTCAAACTCCCCACTTCCTGCCGCAGAATCTGTTCTTGTTGCTCCCTTCCTTTGCTACCCTGTCCTCAGCCGTTCTGGGGCCAACAGCTTATTTCTCCCATTGCTTTTCTCCATTCCTTTATCACACTTGTGTCTTTCTCCCCTGGTACCCAGTTTGGTTTCCACCTTCATCTTACAACCACCCCCTCAAACCACTTTTCATCCCTTTCCATACCTTATCTTGCAAACCTGGATGTTGGTTGCACTGAAGCACCTCCCTGTGCCTTCAAGTCACAGTTAACAGTAACCAGAGAGAACTATGCACCCAGGCTGCAGGATGTGGTCAGGAGTTTTTGGTGGGCCTTGAGCATATGGTAACCAGGGTACCTTACTTCTGTTTCAAGTATGTTTTTACCATTTCTAATGGATATGGTAACTGTACACATTGATTAGATATGTCATGAATTCCATTCCTTGTGTGCCACATAGCTTATTCCTTGCCCGTGACATTTTCTGCTCCCACTGTCTTCACCTGACCGATACCCTTACTTCCTAGTTAGCTGTTAAAGTGAAGGTGAGCGGAGAGAACTGCACACTTCCTCCCTGTTTGCCATCTCTTTGTGCCTTCGCCCACATGCTACTTCCTTTTCCTGATGTGAACAGGTAAGGGCCAGCTTCCAGAGCCAGGGGCAGCCAGTGTTCCAGAAAACCACCTGGGACCAGTGGACTAGGCCAGAGGAGCAGCTTACAGCCCAGCAGGGGAAGAGCATGTGTCCCTTCACCACTCTGTCTTGTCACGAGGGGGACTGTGGGTCCGCAGGACCCTGCCTTGGAGAGTTAAGAGTCTGAAATGTACCTAAAGACATGGAGCGGTCTAAAGACAAACTTGACAGTGATCTAGTAGGGAAATGAAACTCAAGTGCATTCAAGACAAAATTTAAATGGAAAATAGTGCTATTTCTAGTTAGAACATTTTGTTTTTCCACCTGCATAGGTGAGAGGACTTCCAGAAAAAGTGAGGGGTGCATATTCCTGGTTCATGGGATAATAAAATGTCCCTGGAACCCACTCTTCAGCATCACCTTGGGTTCATCTGCTTGGTGTCTACCTAGGTCTTGCAGCAGCTCCTACGTCTGGCCCTGACCTGCCACTCACCTTTGTAACACAGGTGTCTGAATATGCTGTTTGTCTTAGTCATTCAGGTTGCTCTAACAAAATATTGCAAACCTGGTGGCTTGTAAGCAGCAGAAGTTATTTCTTGCAATTCTAGAGTCAGAGAAGTCCAAGACAAAAGTCCTGGTGAATTCAATGTCTCATGAGGCTCTACTCTCCTTACAGGTACCTGACTAACAGACAAGTTCCATTCTGGGAGGATGTTTGTAAGCCAGATTCATCTGTACCCAGCAGAGTGAGTCGTATACAGTACTCTTGTGAAAGTTCTCAACTCGAATGTTCATGAGTCAGGGAGCTACTGTACTTTCTTGTCCTCACAAGACAGTGTGGTTGGCCAGCTCTTTGGCATCTCTCTTCTAAGGCTCTACACACAGGCTCGATCACTTCCTCAAGGGCCCACTCCCTTTGTACATTTGCATTCAACACATGCATTTGGGGGATCGGATCGCCATATTCTCCCTGGTTAACAAGCCAGCATCTTCCCCTCTTGTTCAGGTCCACATGGCATGTGATGTGCAGTAAAGCGGTCCCAGTCTCCTCCCTCTCTTGCTGCTCACTCCAGGGCACAGGATTCCCATCCATAAGCATGAGCTCCAGGTTTTTGCCTTTTGTCTCCTGTGGCTCCTTTTACCGGAAATGACCCACCTAAACTATTTTCCAGGGAAATCCTACTCATAACTCAGGGTCAAGCTGTGAGCTATCTCAGCCTGCACAGAATGGACCACTTTCTCTTTTGGGCTCTTCTACACATATGGCTATGACACTGATGCATTAAATCTTTATCATGCGTCTCTCTTCCCAGAGGGGCAGTCTTGATTCACTATGAACCACGTCTTGCAAACAGTAAGTACTCAATTTATGTTGGGAAAAGAAACAAGAATCAATTAACTTCCCTAGGTTTTGGTCCTGGTCACTGATTGAAGAGATATTAGATGTAGCAATTTAAAACAGTGCTCTTAGGAAACAAAAATGAAATGACAGAAGCTGAAATGCCATTCTAAAATGAGTCACTGAACTAATTTGACCCCAGGAATTAGTAGCCCTGGGTGTATGGATCATCATTTCTCTCTTCTTGTTTTCAAGGCAGAACTTTCATGATGCTTATCCTTCTTAAAAAGTTGTTTTCAGAAACAGTAGCATATACAGAGTGCTTAATCAGGAGTGCTCAATAACCATTGGCAACCTTGCCAAAGATTTGAATAGCAATGTTTTGCAGCACATTAAGAAATGAACAAAACTCAAGGAGGCATCACTTAGACACTGGAATGTGCAGATTGTCTTGGTTGAAAGAATCAGTTTCATCCTTTCAGGCATTGACTGTGACCCAGGAGGGTATCGCCCGTCCTGCTATACTTAAAATTCTGCACTTTGCTTTTCTGTACATCTATGTTTCACTTGTACTGAGCTGCTGTTCTATCTGTTTCATGTCGTCTCAGAACTGTACAGGGAAGACAAGTGCTCTGAGGTATGGGAGCTCGTAGGAGACAGTGGACTTTGGTTAAATAGGGAGAATGCCTTTCTCTCCAAACTGTAATAAAGCCCGTTTCCATTATATTCACCCTGATATTATCTTATTCATTTCGTTGACTATAGAATACTTGTACATATGCTCTAGTCTTATAAAAATTGAATCTAGCAGCAGTTATAAATAATTAAACTTATCCTGGCTGGTACTTGCTCATATAAAGATGTTAGGAATTCAAAGCCGTAACAGGCATGCTGGAAGAAGCAATATCTCATTGCTAAGCTTAACACCCACCAGCTTCAGGTCTGTGTCTCACTTATCTGGCTCCTTGCTGTGTCCTGGAATCATTTGTGACCCCTTATGCAGAGGCTGGAATGACACAAGAGGCCAGGGAAACAAGGGCAGTGGTTTCTCATCCCTGAACTTAGGAATGTGCGGGGGACAGTGAGACTTTCCCTAACTACCTGCAATTTGTATTCCAGGAGGTGCCTACACAATGCAAGTAAATGTGTCCATTTGGTGTTAGTGTAAGTGGGTAAGCTTAATTGTCAAGCTGACTGTTTTAGGAGCTGCACAGGGCTTAGTACAGGCTACTTCCAGGTTAGATCATGAAGAGGTGACTTTGGAATGTATGTCCTAGTCCCTAGTCCCTTTCTCTCTGCTGCTATTGCCCTGGACTGATTCTCAAGGAACATGAACTAAATGGCTCTGTTACACCATGCCCCCCTGCCACGCTGTTCATGCCTTGGAGCTACCTGACCATATACTGAATTCCTTTAATCACCAGCCAAATAAACTACTTCTCCAAATAAATTACCTTCTCCTGTGGGTATGGAGTATTTTGTCCAGGAACCAGAAAGTGACTACTATAGGAAGTGCCATGATCACATCAACAGAGAACGTGTGGCGTGGTCACAGTGGTGGGGAGAACAGGACTTTCTCAGCACTGTGACTCTGGTGTGGAGCAGCAGGTATGTGCCCCTTCTCTTCCCCGCACTGGAAACATAACCATTCATCACGAGATGCATCTGCTTCTAATGGGAACACGGTGGTTCACAGATCTTCCTCAACAGTGGCTTCTGTGATGGTGCCTAATTAGGACCTCAATGCAGGGTAAAAGCTCCATTCATGAGTCTTCATATATTCCAATAACTTTGAATATTGCTTTTGAATGAGAATTCGTGCAACAAATTTTTGCAAAAGTGAATATTAAATGAATAACAATGGCCTTGAAATGAAATTATTGACAGAGAGAGAAGGATGTAGATTCATAGAGAGTCACCAGGGGACTTCAGTGTGTCCTGTGTGAAGTGCGAAGCCTGCATCACTGACATCACATGGCAGCTAACTTTAAGATCAGGAGGAGCAAAGGAAATGTATTCATTGTGATAATCCCAAGCCACAGAGAAGGCTGGCTTGTGTTCAGGGAAGATGTCCCATGACCTCTCAGTCAGAGGGCGGTGGCAAATAGCTGTAGACAGACAGGTGAAAGCAGGGGCACATCACAGGTCCTGTCAGTGTGCAAGTGGAGCACATGGTGCTGGGAGGAAGAATTGGAGCAATGAAGAAAAAAAGGGTGAGGGGAAAAAAGGGCAAGAAAGGGGGCTTGTGAAGAAAACAAAGCTGACGATTGAAAAGGAAGTTAAAGTAATGCATCCCAGTTTTGTCTGGAGTCAACTCCTACAGTGACAACCAGGAGTTGTTTGTGGTTCGGGGTGAAATTCAGCTGACCAATGCTGTCTTTTGCCAGAACCCCCATTGTCTTCCAGGGAGAGGCTGTTTCCTCAGGTCTGGGGAGCCACAGCGGATTAGAGCACCAAGGCCTTCCTCCAGATGAACCCACCAGGACAGCCGGCTTCTCATTCTCGGCTTTAAACATCCCCAGAGATGGAGGCTCCAAAAGATCTGATCTTTTTTCATGGGTTGAGCTCTCAGAGAGTAATTTTTTCCTGCTTCAATGGACAATTTATTTCTACATTTTATTCCCCTGTGAGCAAGAGAGCTATTTGTCAGTATTGTTTTAAGAAAAACACTCTTCTATTTGACATTATTAAAAAAATCATTGCCAAGTCGTATCTGAGCAACTTTGTTCCCTTTGCATTTTCCTCAAGTGAAGAAAATTTATATTAAATGAAATGCACAGTGTGTGGTAGGTAGATAACATTGAAACATCCATTTATCAACTTAACAGTCATTAACACAGTACCTACTATATTCAGTTATAGCTGTTCATGGAAACATCCCTTAGCTTTTGTACAAAGTACTTAATGGTTCTACAGTCCTCCAATCTATAACATGTGGTACAAAGTACAGTGGTACATGTCTATAATCCTAGCACTCCAGAAAGCCTAGGTAGAAAGGTCACAAGTTCAAACCCAGCCTAGGTAAGTTGCAACTTAGTCTTTGTCTAAATAAATAAATAAATAAAGGATTGGGGATGCACCTCTGTATGAAAGACCTGAAATCAGTGCCAAGCACAAAACCAAAACAAAATAAAACAAAACAAACTGTGATACCAATACTGAAGTTATTCTGAGTATTCAATGTTTTAAACATGCAGAATGTCAAATGAAGGTTACTGAGTAGATTTTTAATTTTAAATTAGTGAATGTGTCAGGTCCAAAGGCTCAGAGAAAAATGTCACATGGAGGGACTCTACCCACCAGGAACACACTATCTGACCAGGGATGAGATGTGTCTGTGATTCCAGCACTCTGGAAAGCTGAGATAGGAGGATCACAAGTTCAAGCCCAGCTTGGGCAACTTGGTGATTTGGCAAGATTTTGTCTTAAAATTAAAAAAAAAAATGAAAAAAGAGCTAGAGATATAGCTCAGTGCTCTCACTGGGTTCAATACTAGCACTTCAAAGAAAAAGAAAAAGATAAATAAATGCAAAAGAGAAAGAAAAAGCAAACAAGCAGGTAAGAAAATTTTAAGGGGAAACAGACCAGGGATCCTCCAACTTGCTTGGGATGAACAGGAAAGGGTTCCCTGTGGTATCCATGAAATAAAGTGCAAGTCCAAAAGGTGGGGAGTAGCCACAGCTGTGGGAAAACCCTACCTGTGACAGAGCTGGAGCCACTGTGGAGCTGGACAGTCCCAGAGGCCCTTGAGGGTCTGGCATGGGACAGTGGTGTCTCCCGCTGGCCAAGCAGAGGCCAGTAGGTCCCAGAGTTCTGGGCTGGGGACCCTGTGGAAGGGTGGGCAGAATTGCTTGAGGGTGAACTCCTGGGTGGCCCCATGGGCATATGCTCCACGTCCTACAGGTTGGACAAAGGCGTGTGTTTTGAGCCTCATGTAGTATCATCCCAGCCTCATGGCCAGTCGGTCCTCAGCAGTCCCCTGCTAAGTGGTTTTCATAGGAGGGTGAGAGAAGAGGGTCACCTGCCACAGTTCAGCAGGAGAAAGCATCTGGAGAGCAGGTCTCGGCCTGACAGACGAACAAGAAGACAGCAGTGGGCAGCATCCTGTGCTCGGCGTATGTGACACTCAGCCCTGGGAGCCTGAACGGGCCTGTGTTACTCAGCTGCTCATCTAGAAGGAGATGAGGAAGTGATCCACGTGATTTCTCTGTGTGTTGTTCCTTCCCGGCTCCCATGTCACCACCATGATTCAGCAGTTGTTGAATAAGACGGGGCCAAGTGACACAGGTGAGGAGAGAGTTTGAGCCATCCGCCTGGTGCCTGGTGATGTCCTTCAAAGTCGAAAGCCCTGCTTGCATGGCCACAGAGCCGCTGTGGAGGAGAACACCACTAGCCTCAGGAAGCCTTTCCAGCCTGGCCCCCAAGAGGACTATAATAGGATAATCATCACTGCTTTTCACTTGACTGCAGCTTGAAAGCCTGTGCATGTGTTACCTTTGAAGCCCATCAGACCCAAGGTGGGGATTATGCTATCACTGCACATAAGGAAACTGAAATCAGAGAATATAAAGACTTGTCCAGGTTTGAGGAAGATTCGAACACAGGTCTGGTTTAGAGTTTTGGAACTTTTCCCATCACACAGTGCTTCAGGTTGTCTTAAACGTTTGAGCTCTGTTTATGTGCTGCAATCTTTATTTTCTCCAAGTAAGAGTTCTCAGAGGTATTTGGGTTCCATGCATGACTGTCCTACAGACCTTATTTGAGAAGGCGGCCAGCCATCTCCAATAGCTCACCGTATCCATCTCTAACGATTCCTCTTTCTACCCAGTGATCTGTCCTGAAGTCTGATGGGAGATGAAGCATTTGCACACTTACCTGTGCATCCCATAGTGGCCTTGGCTCTGAGTTTCAATTTTTTCTATTGATTGTACAGACTTTGGTGAAGCGACACTTACATATCAGCTTTACCCAGAGTTAGCTGCTGAGGTGAAACTTAAAAATAATCCTCCAACATTATTGTGGCCTGAAGGAGCAGAGCAGCGGTGGGAACAATTTAATTCCTAATATAATCAGTACCTCTGAATTGTGGCGGAGAAGTTGCTGGAACTCCTTTCCTGCAGAACCAGCTGCCACTCCCGGCCTGTGTGACAGTGTTTATTCCCTCGGCTGTCACACTGTGCTTCCCCAGCTCTCTCTGGATGGCACTTCGTGATTTCTCCCTGCAGCAATGATGGAAATGTGTCACAGATGTCAAAGACAATGGCTTGTGCAGCAGAAACAGCTGGAAGGAAAGGGGCTCCAAGCAAAGTTCGTGACTCCCGGGGACCTCACTCACAGCAGCTGATTTGATGGGATAGTATTTAGAGCAAAATAAATCCCCCCCTCTTCTGGTGTCTCTTCTTCTGTTTCTCTCTCTGTGTCTCTCACTCCCTTTGATTTTGCTCTCACACTTGCTTTCTCCCTCTCTCTTTTTCACACCAGGTAACTATTCCAAGAGGGCCTAGATAATGTTGTTGTACTTTAAATCTGGTAACCTATAATTCTTTTGGGGAAAATATTTTACCTTTTCTTTGTTGGTGTAGTATCTAGATAGAAAGGAACTTCTCCAAACCCACACTGTATAAGTATACTTGTCAAATGCAATTCCCTCCAACTTAATAGAACAGATTAAATCTATTAAGCAACAATTACTAAAGGCAGAGAGGTTAATATGGGTACACTTTTGTGAACTTCCATCATGGTGTGAAGTGTGAAATACTTCTATGGAAGTATTCTTGGATGAGTGCCTTATGATTCTTGTAGGTTACTTAAGGTTACAGTCAAAATTGTAGCATTATCATTCTTGATCTTAGTTTTATGTTACCAGTGTTTGCTACTGCTTGGTTTCCTTATTTCTGAAAAAGAAATGAAAGGAATGAAACGGAATTGAAATTAGTCATACAACATCATCCTGTCTAGATTTCAAGTATTTTAAACTTTCTATAAGTAAAATGTAGAAGAGGTTGTTTTAATTCCTGGTAACCAAGATGGTTCACCTTAAAATTCAGTGTACATTTATAAATGTAGAAATGCACAAATAAATCGTCATACTTTTAGCTAAATTCTTGGTGTTTCCAAACTTAGTAAATACATGAAAATGGAGGTGGCCTTCGACTTTGATTTCTTTACTGACAGATGAGGAAAAGGTCCATGGCAGATGAGGACATGGACCATGTTGTATGAACTCAATAAGCTTTAGTAAATGAGCCAGAACTGGGGCACAGATCTCTGTCCACAAATAAGCCATTTGCTAAATACATTTTGATTTGTGACAAAGTGGGGGTAAATTGATGCTTGCTTTCTTGCCTTAATCTTTTCAGTGTTACATGCTTAGATTCGGGAATGTCCCACATTGTTAGCCCATCAGTCTTCCTTGTGTGCCTTTCCTCCAAAGATGTGACAGCAGAATCCCAGGTCTGGTCCCCTGTGTCAGAGGGGGTTATGGCTTTGCAGACTGATGAGAGTTGGGAAGACAGTGGCCAGGTCCCAGCTTGTGTTCCAGAAGTCTCTTTCAACCTAAATCCAAACTGACACAAGATCCGGCTCCTACATCAGGACATACTGAGACACTGACTTAAAAGAAAAGATGAGATCATAAGGCCATGGCGGCAACCAGCAATTCAAGGAAACCCAAGAAACATATGTCCTTTCCTGCTTTTAAGACATAATGTGATTTGGGAGGAGAAATTATCCACATACACATCAAATATGAAGTAATTAAAAGATGTAAGAGGGAGTTCTGAGCTTCTTACCCATTGTAGTCCTGGGTTTAAAGGTCACTTGCTCTCTGGTCACACCCCAAGGTGCTGACCAGCTATTTTACATGTAGATAAAGACACCATACTTAAAAGTCAATGGCTGGCCGAGTGCTTCTCTACTGGAAGTCCCTAGCCTTATTGTCTTCTCAAGTGTGAATTTAGCTGCTTGTTGCTGTGGTCATTCACTTTCAAGACTGGGATTTGTAGGAGAAATAAAAGGTCCCACTTGGACCTAGACTGATACAATTGCAATGAAAGAGCACATCATCAGTGTCCCATTGGCCAAAGTTCCTGAGTGAGCACTTCTTTGCTTCCTTCTTTGAAGTCTTCTACAACACTGACAGCAAAATCCCAATATATCTCACCCTGGGTCCTAATCTCCATCCTCACCATCATCCCTAGAACAAGATATCATTAGGAAAGTGGTAGCAGCATGGAAACAAAAGTCCATGGGGGCTGGGGATTTAGCTCAGCGGTGTAAGTGCCTGCCTTGCAAGCACGTGGTTCGTGGGTTCAATCCCTGGTACTGATAAAAAGAAAAGAAAAGAAGAAAAGAAAAGAAAAGGAAAGAAGAGAAAAGAAAGAAAAGGAAAGAAAAGTCCATCAGCTGGATATCGGGGACCTGGCCAAGAGCCCCAATCTCCAAAATGAGTATAAAGCAAAGGCCTAAAAAAATGAGACAAATGGTATGATTTTAGGGCTCCAGGAGGAACAAGACCCTCTAGCAGAGTTTGAGACTCTGGGAGCCAAGACAAAGACCTTGTCTGGGCAGCCATATTTATTAGGTTTTCCAAAAAAGGAGATGGGATACTGGGGAAAGGGTGAGATCTGAGCAGGACCTTGAGAGTCACTTCAATGACTTCTCCAAGTAGTATTCTATGCTAATTAAAAGAACTGCCTTATCTCCGGGGATAACATTTGTAGTAGGAAATAGCAGGGGTGAGACCTCTGTGGCTACAGCCTTTATCTTGTTAATTGGGGTTGGAGCCAGGTTTCCTCAGCTGCACCCTTATCTTGCCATTTGAGGCGTCTCTTTGTTCTCAGGTCAGCCCTGCCCTGACCATGCCACAGCCCTGCATGTGAATTCATTTCCAGCTTCAATGGCTCCCAAAGTATCTTTCCCTTTTGTTTTGTTGTTGCACAGGATGAGTGGTCAGTTGAAGTTGGAGGAGCTGTGTTAGGAGAACTCCCTCAATTTAAACCCTGTACAGTCCATCAATCCACAACAGTAGTCAGTTACCAGTGTAGCCAGCAATTGTCAGAAGGTGTTAGCGATTTGAGCTTCTTTGGCAGCTAACATTTTACTACGGTATTGCATCTTGGCTTTTTTGTCAGTGTCAACCATCTGAATGAATCATGGCCATGGCTTGACCAAATTGCTTTCCATGAAAGCTTTGGAGAGTTTTTCTCCTGGTGACTCACCTTAGGTACATCATACATTGAAGATCATTTTCTTCTGTGGTCTCATCATCTTCTTGATCAGAAGACCAGGGACTCACTGAGTGTCTTTGGAAGACATAAGCAGAGGATCTTTTATGTCCTGGATCCTTATTGATCTTGAAGGACTGGGGCCAAAATATTGGCTATCATCTTAGCCCATCTTTCTCTCTAATTTTTGGTCTCTAAACCTCATTGTTGAACACCCAGAAGAAAAGATTGATAGAAATACAATGTAATTGAGGCAATGAGCTTAACATTACTATCTTATCTAAATACAAAATACCTTAGAACATTAAATGAAACTTGTTTTCTACTATGTATGGATATTTTAATGTTTGGATGTCTTTACAGTCATAACAGTTACATATTTTACATAGAAAATCAGAAATCAAAACTATATACATTATTTCTTGACAATCATGACATTTTGTAACATATCTGGATTTTCATTTTGACATAAAATATCTTCCTTTTTTGTCAATCATCCCTATCTAATATATAAAAACTTTTACCTAACTTGCTGACCTTTAGTGGGATGTACATCTCATAAGCATTTGTTGAAGGCAGAGATCTGAATCTGAAACAAAATTCTGTCACCATATGCAATCCCTGTTTTACATTTTGTATATCTAGAAGCATGAATACATTAATATACCATGAGGTTAATGACAATCTGTCATGGCTGTATGAAACCTTTGTATGAGAATCTTTAAATCAAACAACTTATTGTATTATTTCTTTTGATGGTGACCGATGTGAACATCTTACAGTAATATATTTTATAACTTCAGTTGGGGTGTCTCCCATAAGGCTATGGAGATCATTGGGGCCTCCAATCAATAAATGAGAACTGGTCAATTTTACCAGATGACTGCTTTATTATTCATCAATTGAAGTTCTGTCTAATAATCTCCCCCTACCCTAAGGGATTTTTATTTAATTATCTTAATAATATTTTGAAGGCTTATAAAAAAACTCAATCATGACATTTAACCCATTAGTTTTTAAACAATGAGAGACTCTCAAGTCAATAATAAACAACAATATACATTACACTTACATAATCAATTTTGTGTCATTTTGACAAGTTGGGAACCCAGGTAGAAGCATACCTTTTAAATCTATTATTACATATTCACTTTGATGAAATGATCCAAAAGTGCAAAAGAAAGAAAAAAGAAAATTATTGAGCTCAAATAAAAGGAAACAGCTGCTCATAGGACAGACAAATGTACAAACAGGGACAGACAATCTGTACACATTCAAACAGACAGAAACAAGCACACCATTTTTTGGGGTCTGTAAGAACTCTCTAAGTGCCCAGGGGCTATTTATAAACTTGTATTATGCCCTTTTCCTGAACTAGCTCAATTCTTATTCCCCTGTGTTCTCAGGGTTTGGACACCTGTTCACCTCCAGCCCCCTATGTTCTCAGGGTGTTTCTCAGGCACTCTGTGCCACTGAGCTAAATCCCAGCTCCCCTTGACCCCAAATTAGAACTGGGCCAGTGCTTTTATTGTCCACTATGAAGATCTTTCCAAAGGACTCTTTTTAACATCTACCTGATTGCAGAGTCTTTTTGCTGTGATATTTTCATCTTTATTGGAATTTAACACTTAATAGTATATTCTGCCTGATATGTGGTGAACTCCCCATTTTGTTTTTAAAATTTAAATTGTGGCACTTTTTTTTGTACCAGGGTTTGAACTCATGACCTTGTGCTTGCCAGGCAGGCACTTATGCTGCAGAGCTAAATCCTCAGCCAAAATTTCTTTCTTTCTTTCTTTCTTTCTTTCTTTCTTTCTTTCTTTCTTTCTTTCTTTCTTTCTTTCTTCTTTCTCTTTCTTTTTTTGTACTGGGGATTGAACTCATGAGCTTGTTCTTAGCAAGTAAGTGCTTGAGCCACTGAGCAAAATCCCCAGCCCTTGTGGCTCTCTTTTAATAGAAGATACTGCCAGCAGAGTCATTAAGTCATCCAGAAATTTTTCAGGTGCTGATGGACTTTCCCTTTTGCCAACTATGTCTCTAGTCTCATGAATCATTATATGGATATAGTTTTACTGGATTACTCGTCCTCTCTCTTGTTCTCTCAGGGGAGCTGGAGGTGACTGTTTTGGCTGATTAGATTGTTTCCAGGGTCAAGTCTGGTTGGAGAGACTCATCCTCTGGAGGACCCAAATTGGTGGAGCCATTGTATGGGACTTTCTCCAGCATCAGCTGTGTTTCCTGCCAGGGTTGTGTGTTCTTGGATGGCAGCCACCTCATGGATCCATCACCTGTTAAGACACAAGCATAACCTCGACTCCACATTATTAGTTATTCTGGTCCTTCCCACTTTCCTGTGTTGATGTCTTTCCAAAGCACTTGAGCATACTTTGGACATCATCATTGGCTATTGACCAATGAAATTCTGCAGGGGTCAATTTGCTGTTTGTAGCAGGGTTTAAAAAAATTAATGTAAAAATAGCAAAATCTAACTGTGCTTGTGGGGGGTTACTGTATTCTCCCTTTTTGTTTACTTAATTGAGTTTTAAGAGATAGATACGCCCTTTCTACAATTGCCTGTTTACAATCCCAAATTTGCTTTCTTGTATACTAATTGTAGAGTTAAAATGTTCTCAGCTTCTGTGTTTGAAACCTGTCTGTAAACAGCTTCTTGTAATTTAGCCACAAATTGAGTAAAAGGTTTTTAGAGTCCTTGAAGAATACATAAAAAGGACTGCACAGGAGCTCTATACTCTGGAATAGTTGTCTGTGTTCTTTTTATTAAATCTGTCAATTGTGAATATAGCTTGTCAGGACATTGAATCTGTTCCCTAAGCAGTGCATATATTTCTATCCTAGAAAGAATTTTTTCAGTTATTGCTGGACATGGATTAGGATCTATTCTGTTTCTATGAGCCTGTCCCAAAACAAGAGTTTTTAGATTTACATCAAAATGAGGAAATTGAGCAGGAGACAGGCATGTTTGTGCCAAATGTTTGATATCATAAGGTGTCAATTGATACAGGATAACATTTGTGGAAGGAAATAGCAGGAGTGAGATGCCTGCAGCTACAGTCTCTATCTTGTTAATTGGGGTTGGAACCAGGTGTTCTCAGCTGTGGCCTTATCTTGCCCTTTGGGGCATCTCTTTGTTCTCTGGTCAGCCATGCCCTGGCCATGCCACAGTCCTGCATGTGTGTTCAATTTCCATCTTCAATGGCTCCCAACAGTTGGAGAATCATTACAAGTAGTAGATGCAATTCTAGAAAAAGATATCTTCAGCATTAACCAAAGACATTTTGTTACCCAGAGAAAGACAGGAGAGAGGCACTAAACAGTGTCTAAAGTAACTGTTCTTCAATGGGGCCTGTACAATATTCAGCTGTACTTTTTAACTATACCCATATCAATGGAAAAGTCTTGAAGGGAATGTGCCAGGACAGCAACCTTGAATTTCCCCTTAAACAACTTGCAGTTGATTTCTTCATTCATTGGGTAGGGTGATGGAAAGATTAGAAAAAGAGAGTATGGAAGATGCAGAGGGGAACCTGCTACAAAATTCAGGACTTGTGGTAAACAATCTAATTCAATTGTCAGGTGAATAAAATAACCCATATAAACTTACAAAGCACTTCCTATTGGAATTACAATGGATATTTGAGTCATCTGTTTCATTAAAAATTCATGTTGACTCCTTAATACTGGCTGAACTCTTCTCAACTAAACTTTCCAAGCAGTATAATTAGAAATATTTTCAATTCTCTTTATGTTTTTGTCATCTCATTTACCCAGAACTGATCACATGGAGCTGTACCCTACAGAATTATTTCCATGGGTACATAGACCTCATTTTCCCCAAGAGACACTTCTCATGTGGCTGAGAACCCATATTAAAATGGGTGCTTCCTACACTGTGTCTGTGCAGTAGATGCTTAATGAGCATTTGCTGGGAGCCAGATATCTTGAAAGTTTGGATCATGTGTGCATTACCAATTTATTGCTACCGACAGAAATCCAAATCTTTAGATTCTAATTTTGTATTCCATAGTTCTGTCTTCACCAAATTTGAGAGGAAATTGACCTATTACCCCCCAGTACTTCCTAATAGCACCACTGGTTGGTGACCAACTTCAACGCATGGGCTTTGGAGGACACATACCACCTTCTCTAAATAAAAGCATACGGTGTTTCTAAATGTGCTTTTCAGTTTTGTTGCATGAGTATTGACCTACTGAGAAGCAAGATTCCATATCTTAGTTCTTTTTATTTGCCAGTCATTCCAGAACCTACACATCTATTTACCACTGACGCATATCTACCTCCCTCATTCTCTGCACTGCAGAGTCTGTTGTACTGGAACACGGTCAGTCACAGTATTTCTCAATTTAGCATTGCAAGGGTGTTTCATTGTTGTTCACAGCCCACATTCTAATGTTCACAGTTATATTCACTGGCTCTTTCACTTTCTTGCTTCAATCTAGATTGGTTGTTATTCAGATCATCAGCACCATCGCCAGCCTAGAACTTCTCCACCTCTTTGGCTACTGCCTGGCTCTTGGCCTCCGTTTTAGGGCCCTGTGTGCTTTCCCGTGGTGTGGTCACTTTCTTCCTTTACCTCACCTCACTCCAGCTAATCTCTTGTCCCGAAACTGCCCTGAACCAATGATTTCTGTCTTGTTCCATCTACCAGATACTTTCCAATAGTCTTCTGTGGTCGCTAAGCAATAAATCACCCCCTCTTCTTGGAACACTTCTCCTTTGGCTGCTTTGATTCCGTTTCATTGCCCTTCCCTCCCTTGCTTCTTTGCTCCTTTTCTCCTTGTCAAACTTCTCTTCTTAGTTTCCCTTTCCAGTTATCTCTCTTCTATCTTGTGCTTACCCATGGAGGTCAAATTGCTTTTATAGATTTTAGTCTCTACCACTTATTGACTTCACCAAAATCAAACATTTCTTTTGGGCAAGGTGGGTCCTAGATTTCTGTGTACCTGATTATGATTATAATTATGATGGTTTCTTTCAGTTTCATTAATAGGGCATCAACCCACAAGTATTAAATGGCTCCTATGGAAGTACAGTTATTTGTTATTTTCTGTTAACGCCATAGGCTGAATTACCACCAACTGTTGCTCAATTTACTGTAAGAAGCTCCTAACTGTTCTTACCATGTTTAATTATGCTCTGTTCTAATCCATACTCCACAGGGCTCCCAGAGAGATCTTCCAGAAATGCAAATCTGTTTATATCATTGACGTTCTTAGAGCTCTCCAATGGCTTTCCATGCAAAAGAAACTACCCCAAAGTCCCTGCCCAGTCTGGTTGCTGCTCATCTCTCCAGCCTCTTCTATGTCACCCATGCCTCTCTCTAGTCTTTCTTTGTTTCAAATGTCCATGGTCCTTTGCAACACAAAATTGAGTCTCAGCTGGTCTCACTCCAGCAGTGCATTCTCTTTCACAGAAGCTAAAAGCGTTCTTGGCCATACTTGTCTCCCTTCACAAAAAATGGTGAGGGGTGCAGAGAGGCAGCCAGTGCAGGGGCATCCCCAGAAACACATCCCCACTCCTGTTAATTATGAGACCTCACCTGGACCTCCTCAACCAGTCGATCAAAATGAGCAAGTTGCCGTGTTAACTTCTCTGGGCTGCTGAAATAAATATATATGGGAAAAAATTTAAGTATATAATCATATACAAATGTAAAATATCTAAGGGGACATATAGTTGGTTCATTGAGATTTTAGGGAAAGAGATTTTAGGCAAAATATCAAGTTCATTCTTTCTGCAGATACTTACTGAGAAAGTGCACTGTGGTAGACAGGGAGGGCCCCATAGTGAGCCAGAGTGACACAGTTGTAGACTCAAAGAGCATCACTCTATGTCTGGAGACAATAAACAGTTGTTTGAAGCAATAAATATAAATGAGGTAACACTGTGCCATGAAGGAAAGTGCAGTCTCCCTTGCGTGTGGGTGTCAGGAGGAGCCCTTAACCAGGGGAAGCTTGAAGGGGTGGGCAGGACAGCATGTGCTGTGCAGGACAGGGTGGATGCAGGGTATTTCTATCATCGTAGAAAGTGCTGTTGGAAAGCACTGCTCTACTTGTGATAGTTCAGTTGATAACAGTCTGTAAGATGAGTTACCTGGTTTCAGTTGATAGGCTGGCTTTGAGGGAAAGGGTGCTCAGCTGCAAGGAGCCTTAAGCAGCGCAGTGGCTGTGGGCATGAAGATGGAGCTTGCTGAGGGCCGGTGCACAGAGCCACTTGCTAGAGTACAAACTAGCGATGACTCTAGCTCTGAAGTCACTCTGAAATCTTCTCAAACAGGCACTGAGGTTAAGAGGAGGGGAGTTTTAGGGACCACGTGATAAGAAGTTGTAGACAAGGCTCTATTTTAAAAAAGCAAAGGAAAAGACAAACATTAATGGTATCAGGTAGGGGAGAGACTGAGACAGAGACAGAGAGACACACAGAAACGAGAACAAAGAGAAGACAGAGAAGGAGGAAGAGGAAGAGGCGGGGAGAAGAGGGAGAGAGGCTGAGAATGCAGCTTTTTGTTTGGGGTGATTGGCTCCTTGTGAGTTAGCGAGCCAAAGCAATGGGATTGACCATGTTGTCATGTTATCTTTAGCTTGACTTGTTTGATTTTGTAGTCTAATGTTACAAACTTAGACTCAGTCTAAGTTTGAAAGAGAAAAACATAAAGTCTTTGTGTTGGAATCTAGAAGTGAGATTTAAAATGATAATTTTCAGTTCTTCCTCAGATTAAATGTGGTAGTAGTTTTGCCTGCCCCGATTGAGTAGTCCACAGGAGGTGGCGGTCTCCTTCTTCAGTGGGTGCAGGTAGCACCAAGTCTGGAGCATGGCCTGAGGAGGCAGCTGGACTCTGCACTTCTGTGGACACAGGGGAGCTGTAGCATGTTGTGTGACAGTGTTCTTGCTCCTCCTGGAGTGACAGCAGCTCCTCGCCAACCAGAGGAGCAGCAGGGGCCAAGAGCCAGCCCTGGGCTGGGGCAGTGAACCTGGCTTCTGACTCCCGGCAGTGCGGCCTGTACACCTGCTTACTCCATATCTGTAACTGAGAAGGCTGGGCTGGCTGATGTCTAAGGCCCCTTTCAATCTGGGTGCTGTGATCTCAGTGCTCAGGCCCAGAAAGGCTCTGGTGTTCACTGTTAGGCGATCAGCTATCAGATTTGCACCTGAGACTGAAGAGACAGCTATGCCCATGAGATTTGCAAAGAGCCTAATAAAGTCATGTATGCATCTAGACGCATTATCCAGGAGACACTGAAGAATGGCTGAACTGAGCTGAGGTGGAGGAAGAATGGGCTGATTTGATCTGGTGACACTTTGTGAAGCAGTGGCCTCTGTCCTTAGAACTAATTTGATTATGACATGTTCTTTTGAGAGCAGAATAGTCAGGACCTTTGATGTATCCCTTGGCTACACTGACCTGGTTGACTCCGCGCTAGGTGCTGTGAGGTGCCGTGACAGGAGGCGGCTGGGGAGTGAGGGAGATGCTGAGGACAGAGACTCTCTTTCCTACTGAGAGTCTGAGGAGTGTTACCCTAGAACCCAGAAATCTAAATTATGACTGGGGGTATGGTGAGAAAAAAAGTGCATTTTGATGAAAGTCCAATGATAGGAACAATTAACTGGGCACTTACTACTCACAAAGCATTTTGCTTGATGATTTTAAGGAGACAGCATCAATCAAACAGACTCTTTACCATGAAAAAAAATTTATGACATCAGGGTGGAGGTAGGTGTGGGTGGAAAGAGTGCAAAATAAACAACAAAGGTTTGAGCCGATGCGTGGAAAAGAACAGATTGAGAGGAGTGCAGATAACCAGGCAGCAGCAGTCAAGCTACATATGACTGGTTTACCCAGGAATCCCCAAGAGGCAGGCAGTCCCTCAGTGACACCTTTGCCCTCCCCACCTCTGCCCCCACCAACATGCTCTGTGCCTAGAAAAGAAATGGAAAAACTTTGGTCAATGCTGACTTTCCTCAGGAAATCATGTTTAAATGAGACAGCTGTATTTTTGTGCTTTATGCTTAGCCAAATCCTATTTAATTAACCTACTTAGACTTGTTGATTGAGGTTAATTAGACCCCAGGATTGATGTTAATTGCCATTATAAACTGCCAATGTTATAGGAAGTGCATTTTGGATTTGGCAAAAAAAAAAAAATGGAGGTAGAGATCTATTTTTCTTAGCTTGCTTACTTTTTGATCTATGCTTCCTTGCCTTTCTTAGATAAAAAAGCATTCTTCCATTCCTAATTCTATTTGTCTTTGTTTTTGTTGTGGGAAGTTAGGTGAATGAATTATTGAAAGAGCTGATTCCACTTTAGTGAGTAATTTGTTAGGTGCTCAGGCAATCTATTACTCTCTACTTTGCTCTCTCCTTTTTGATTATGTCACCCCAACACATGTACTCATGCACGTGCACACACACACACACACACACAGTCACAAGGCACATAGACAATGCACAAATGCACATACAAACACATGCATGCATAAGATACATGCACACACATGCAATGCAGGCATACACACGTGCATATGTACATGCACGCACCCCACAGTCGATTTCTCCTGCTTTCATTCTCCAAAGCTGCATAGATTTTTCTCAGGTAGCTGTATACTGTTAAAAGGACACTCAGTGGATTAGGAAAGAAATAAGTAACATAAAATGTGTGTGTGTGTGTGCATGTGCATATGTGTGGGCATGTGTGTGTGTAGAAATGGTAATAGTGTGTGGGGCGGACAGCACAGACTTAGACACAGCAAGAGAGCTTTTAGAGCTGGAATATGCAAGTGACATCCCCGATTTTATTTCAGGAGTAAGTTTTTTTTTTTTTTGGTACCGGGGATTGAACTCACAACCTTGCACTTGCCAGGCAGGTGCTTGTGCCACTGAGCCAAATCCCCAGCCCCTCAGGAGTAAGTTTCAGTTTAGAAGGAGAAACTCCTGTGTCTTGATCAGGGCCAACATTTCATACCTCATCTTATCTTCTGTTTGAAGGCCTGTTACATAAATTTAGTTCAGTTAAACTTGTCACATCGTCTTAGTTACTTTTCTCATTGCTGGAATGAAATACTTGACAACCAAAGTTAAAGGTGGAAAGCTTTGTTTTAGCTCACAGTTTTTAGAGGTTTCAGTCCATAGTTAGCTGGTTACAGGGCAGGGAAGCATGGCAGAGGGGTATCACAGAGGAGAAACAGTCCCTGACAGGGAAGGCAGGAGGAACAGCAGCAAGATTCCTTTCCCTTTTTATTCTATTCAGGATACAAGCCTATTGGCTGGTACCACTCACACTCAAGGTGGGTCTTCTGTTTTTAGTAAATGCATTCTGTCACACCATGCCAATCCAATCAGTGGACTAATCTGGTTAGCACACACATGGGTGTGTGATAATCTAATATGACACACCCATGATCCAGTCACTCCTAGAAGTCTCCCCTGTGAACTCATGAGGCTGTGGAAGACATTTTAAGATATAAATCATAGCACACATTAAAGTTTCTACTCATGCATACAGGTAGACATGCTTATGTACATGAAATGCTCAGGACATGTATGCAAAATATCTAAATAACTAATAATGTGGATCTCAACAATAATCTGTAAGATGCTCTGGAGACACCTGGGCTCTGTGTCATCCACTTCCTGTTACTATCTTCCTTTCTCTTAGGAAATAACAGTGCTTGGTCCCTTGCACTCCTGCAGACTTTGGAGAGGTCTGATTCCAGTCTCCTGTGATCTTTGCACCAAGTGAGCATTTTGACTGGACCTGCTGAGGACAAAGTACTGACATTGCAGAAAAGTTATCTTCTGTGATGGTGACTTGAACTTCCTCAAGAACATTGTAGCTGTGGGATCTCAAAAAATAAATAAATAAATAAATAAATAAATGGGGGGAAAATGAGCTTTTGTAAACTGGGGAAATCAAAGTTATATGCTATGTTATGTGTACATATATAGATCATATGAAATTCCTAATGTCTAATATCAAAAACTTGGGAAATAAAACAGAATCTTAGCATCTCAACATTTTGCTTTGTCAACCAACTACCCTAGTCTGTTTTCTACTGCTATGATAACATAACTGAGACTAGGTAACTTAAAAAACCCCAGAAATTTATTAACTGATAGTTCTGGAGTTTGGGAAATTCAAGATCAACATGCTCAAAGTTTTGGTAACTGGGGAGGCTAATTAGGCTAAGGAGTTTTTTCAGGGTAATACTGAAGATATTTTAGCTCAAAATTATGTTCGTTATTCTTATGTGCTCAGGCCTTGCTACCCCATGTTTGGTTAAGATTTGGAATTGGTAAGATGAACTTATTTGTAGTTGTATCTGCTTTCAAAAACTGCTTAAAATGGATGCTGCTACAGTGATGGGTGTATGTGTGTGTGTGTGTGCTTGTGTGTGAATGCTGTGTATACATGTACATCCACCACAGAGTGAGAAGGAAGAATGGAATTATAATTGTAGGTTAACCAAATTTTTATACTTCAATACTAAGTTTATCTCTAGATAGCCAACACAAAGATATATTTTATGCTTTTATTTGCCTGATAAAATAAAATAAGAAAATTCTTCAAGACAAATAGACTTTTTCTTGGTACTAAATTCTAAAAGGAATGTGTTGTGTGGATTGCCATTTGAGGGACTTAGAATCATCCCTTTATGGTTGTTTCCATGGGCTTTTAGCAATACCAAGGGTAGAAGTCTAGCAAGATTTCTTTGGCAAGAGCTTGGAGTGTAAAGCCCCTGGACCTGATTTAAGCAACTTGCTAATTGAACACCAGACCTACAGGCAGTGAAGCTCTTGCCATGTGAAGAAAGTTGCCCTAGCTGAATACTGCCTTGCTGGGAAGCCCTTCTTATCCCAGCTCAGACCTGAGAAAGAATATTGTCTTTGGGTTTGTTTCTGTAGTTAAATTCCACTCTTCCATGCCATAAATCATGGAAGTGGTGACTTGCCTGGCAAATGTTAAGGGAAGGTGCTGCCAGTGGCCAACCTGACCTTGAGAGCACATTCCCAGGGTTCTGGTGGAACATTTGATATTGGGAACTGTAGCTTCCCTACATGGGAGCCAGCTACCCAGGATGCCACTGAGTAACCAAACTGGCTTCCGAAGTAGAGCCCTGCCGATGGCCTGCCTCAAATGAGGACTGTTTTTGTTGAGTTGTTCTTTTTCATAGTAATTAAATTCAGGTCTGTGTTCTTTCTTGAGACTATTTTATGTTCATGGTAGTAAAACTATGCCTTCCATCCATCTAAAGCTACACCAAAGTATTTAGACACAGAAGAAGAAGAAGGCCAAAAATATTCTCAACTCATATCATAGGGGGCTTAAAAATTAGACCTGGGAGAAAATCACTGTTACCTATTCAAAGTCCTACCTAGTAATTGATTTGGCTTCAAAAGGGCATCACTCGCCAGCATTCACACTAAGACCCACAATTTGACACAGACAATTTGAGTGAAATCAGGAGCTTATAATAAGCCAGTTAACATAGTCACTTAGATTTCTGGCACTGATGATGGAGACATCCTTGGTGGGCATGATACGAAGGACTTGCTGGCTGTGGAAGGGCTGTACTTGAATATTTTATGTGCAAGATAAAAATATTAACATATCTCATTCCTATAAAAGCCTTCTATGTATTAAGGCTTTCAATACCTACATCAGTGATTTAGATTTTTATAGCAACCTTGTGAAGCATAAAAGACAATAGGATTTGCTTTGCTTCACACTGATGAAACTGAGATGAAACTCTGAGAATTTAAGTGATATATTTATGATCACAAAGAAAATAAGCAGGAAGCATGAGATTTAGACATGGATTCCCTGAATCCAAATCTAATGTTCTTTCTACTATGTTCAGACTGCAATTCATTTCAAAGAAAGCTGATACAGAGTTTGGAAGGATTTAAAAGTAAATTAATAGAAAATACTCACTTAAATATTACACTACGTATCATTGCGTAAGAGTCACAAGTTCCAGACTAAATCCAAGTTGAGATAGAACAAAAATGAAGAAAGCATTAAGTATATTACTGAGTAAAATAAATGTATTTAGATATTAGTCTATCTATCTTGTGAAGGGAAAAATGTTTCTTGTTAAGATGCTCTGAAGCATTTGAATGTTCCAAACACAAAGAAATGATAAAAGTCTGAGGTGACAGATATGGCATTTACCCTTATCTGATCACTCTATGCTGTATGTATGACTTGGAAGGTCACACTCTACCCCATAAATACACACAGTCATTAGGTATGAAATAGAAATATATTAATGAATGTCTGCTTTTTAAATTTAAAGTAAAATAAAGAGATGTGATTAAAGGCATGGTGATAATGGAGCACTTTTGAGACAAGGTAGGGCTTCTGCTCCAATGTACACATACCAGTGTGTTCGGTTCCTGCAAACATGGTACCCAAGGACTTGATCTTAGGTGCTCCTTGCACACAGGGACCAGATGGTCATCAAAGGCATGAAAATTACTCTTTTTGGTAGCCATATATTTTAGATTCTCCACGCCCTCCATTCTAACAGCTCTGGGAATGTTTACCATCACTGAAGTTCAATAACCAGCAAAGCAGTGCCCCAAAGGGACGGAGTATGCTCTGCTCCTGAAGACCTGTCAGCACATGCCTGTGAGATGTGTGGGGGCCGAGAGAAAAAAACCTCCACCCTCTTACCAGAGGCTCCTGCCTGCCTCCGACCTCGCCTGTACATCATCTGTGTTCTCAGTCAGTGTCAGCAGACCCAGGAGTCCTTTGTTTGTCTGTCTGGACTGCTGATGGAGGACTCTCTGCCTTGTTCCTCTCACTCTCCCTCCCTCCACCCACTAGGAAAGGCTGTCACAGTTTCAGGAACTACAAGCAACAGATCGTTTTATGCTTTAATCCATAAATAAACATTTCTTCCTTTGAACTTCATTAAATTTGAATGTGTTTTCATTTTGAAGCAATCTGGCATCCCTATCATTTAGACATATAAAACTATAAAACCAGCAATTAATTTTGGTCTTTAGGAGCGCTGGTGGTCTAGAAACAGAGAGTGTATGCCAACAAAAGCAAATGAAAACCTCAAACATGTAGACATAACACTTAAATAAGAAAATTACAAAGCGTTCTGCTCAGTAGCTAAAGGAGATTATCTTCAGCTGGTCCCTGATGGTGTCCATCAAAATCCTGCTCTTGTTTAAACAGTTTCAAAATGGGAATTCTATTTCTTCAAACATTATTCTTGTGAATAAAATTGTTGTTTGATGAAAACCTAAAAATTAAGCCATGCATTGGTCAATTATGAAAGTATTAACAATATTCAAGGGCAACTAATTCTATCACTTCCGAATACATTAAAGATCTGAGTGTTTATTAGCCATCATGCACTGTGCTAAACCATGAAACGGACTCAGAAGGTACTTCTTTCAAGGAGTGTGCATACCCAAAGCAGTTATCTACTGACTTCAGAAGCCAGACTCCTTGACACTGGTTGGTTCCAAAGTTGGCTCTGAAAAGGAACTGTGGCTCTTGCCTTGGTCTTTGATCCTATTTTGGAAGGGCAGAACCAGTCTTTTGCTGGGAGAAGGCTCTGGAAGCTCTTTGGGGAGGCTCTGCCAGCAACCAGCACTGACTTGCCAGCGCAGTGGGTGAGCTCCCTCGGAAGTGGATCCTCCAGTCCTCATGGAGTCTTCTGATCCCTGTGGCCTGGGCTGGCATCTGCAGCAGCCTCAAGGGAGACCTTGAGCCAGAACCACCAGAAATACCACTCTTGAATTCCTGACCCATGAAACTGTGAGCAGTGATTAGTGATTATTTTTGTTTTCCACAGTTGAATATGGGGGTGATCATGACAGCTAATGTATCTAGTTTGTGCCAGTGCTATTCTTTGGGTCAAGAAAGTGAGCCAGATTGGCTGTCTTCAACCTACCCTAGTTTATAACCTATGAAGAAGATAACCAGTTAAAGAATAAGTATGATGGGCCAAACATCATATTTTGACCAATAACTAAGACTGAATGTGAGACCTTCCAAATGAGATGTAGTTATCAGTTCTAACAGTCAAGAGAAGAGGAAGGTAATTGCTTGAGGTGGAGAGTCAGGTTTCTGCTTAGAGCAGGAGGAAGTGGGCTTTGAAGGAGGCATACCATTAGGGTGAAAAGAACACAAAAGACTGAGCCCCTCTCAGCTGGAGAAGAAAAGGGAGCTGAGACAGTGAGTCTGAAAGTACCATTCATGGCTGGAATCTGGGAACGAAGCAGCTGAGTCAGGGTGATGTTGGGGGAAGGGAATCTGTGTCTCTGAGAAACAATGGGCTTTCTGCCTGGGGTTCGACTTGATCCTCAAGTAACAGAAATCATTGGAGAGTTGAGTTGGTAAATGGAAGCTTAAGAATTTATAATCAACTTATCACCTCTGCTAGTATTCATTAATCACCTAGTATGCATCTATTTCAGCAAAAGGACAATAAAGTACTTGAGTTGGTTAAGCTTGATGGAGCCAGCTTGGTTGGCTTGGGAGCTTCCCAGGGGATTAGAAAAGCACTTCTAGGTAGGTCATGGAGAAGTGGCCTTGGGATTTAGGTTTCGTTCCTTGCTCTTTCCTCTCTGGTGCTGTTCCCCTGCTCTGCTTTCCTGTCCCTGTGAACTGAACAGCTTTGCTTTGCCACATCCTGCCACTATGATGCTCCTGCCTTGGACTCAGCCAAGCATGGATGGATGAATTCCTCTAAAACCACAAGTCAAATCAAACCTGTTTTCCTTTAAATTGTGGGTGTCAATATTGTGTCTCAGTGATAGGATGGTGACTAATACACTACCCTTCCTCTCAAGAAAGGCAGTCTCACTGGGCATACAAAATATCCACACATGAATGATGAAGGTCATTATGTCTCAAGGGCACACAGTAAGAAAAGGTGACACTGAGGACTAATGTCATCAATAATAACAGCAAAATCTCATCTGTGCTTGATATGTGCCAAGGGATAGTACTTACATTAATTCAATAAATCCAGTATCTACATGAAGTAGGTATAGTAGTATATCTATATTACAGATGAGGAAACAGAGGCATGGAGAGTTTAAGTAGTGGCTGGATATCACCAACCTGTAGGTGAGTGAAAGTTTAAACCCAGATAATTTGGCTCTGAAATTACTTGGGGGCTATGAAGGATCACCATACTTTATGGCCTATTGAATAATAGTTCATCATATTAGCTATGCACAAATCATCAGATGTTAAACAAAGGATACAATATTATTTTTACTTTTCTTGGTTGTATCTTACAACAGTTCTCCAAAGAGAATCAAAATGTCCAGGCCAAACTGGGAAAATTCTGGAACACCACAGTAGGGCTGGTCTGGTATTTTCTTTCCACCACCTTGTTTTGAAAGTAGAAGTACTGGAAATATTGCATAAAACCCCCAGCTGGCTAGATTTCAAGCCCTATTTCTAGACCAGAGTGGTTTGGATCAGGTTGAATAAGATTCTGAGTGTTTGTATGCAGAGACAAAGCTGAACCTCAGCAAACTGAGAAATGACAAGCAAACCAAAGATTTTCAAATTATGGAATGGTTTAGGGGGTTTGGGCAAATGTCCATTACCAATTGGGATGCAATGATCAAGCTTGTTTTTAGCCCAGGTCCAAAGGGTCAGGCTTTGTTGCTAGCTGCTCTCCTCTAAAGTGCAATTCTTGCTTTCCTGGGACCTGGCAGCAGCAGGAAATTGAATGACTTTACTTTTGTCAGTTTCCTGTTAAAATTTTCCTTAAAATAATTCCATTGATACCAACTGGTTTCCACTTGCTTCATAATAATTCTTGCATATTCCGAAGTTATCATAATCAAGGGGTTAATGTATCACTAAATAATAGCACTAATAATGAGCAATTAGAATCATTTAAAATGTCTATACTTTCCTCACACAAGTTTTACTGCACCTCTTTACTGTTCTGGACATGTGTTGAGCATAGGCACAGAAGTTAAAACTTGGGCTCTGACCCTGTGGAGCCCAGAACTGTAGTCAGAAGTGCTGCCCGGTGCATTATGCCTTAGGTGCCACCAGTCTTCCCACACTGCTTTCTGTCCCTGCTTTCTGCCATTCCCAGTGCTCACAGTTATTTTGCAGATGAGAAAAGGGAGGCTCAGAGAAGTAAACGGCAAAAATTGGATGAGAACCCATGTCTGTCCTAGCTTCTCTCACTGGCGTACTTCAAATGTGTGCTTAAGAACCTGAACTTCCTTTTCCGGATGAGAATTGCAGAGGAGCTGTTCTGCCCACTCCTGGTGCTCAGGAAGAGGTGCGGATGCTCTCTGCACAGAACCGTGTGCCAGGGGAACGAGGATGGAAAGGTGGGAGTTTCCATCTGCCCTCAGCAGGACCGGATGTCTCCAGCTGCTGATGTGCATGTAGGCAGGGCCAAATGTGTACAGGGTCATCTCTGTCCTGCACAGGGAGCTCATGGAGAGTAACATGTTACACGTTGCCATGAATTTTTTATGACTCGGACTTGAAAAGTCATTTCAGAAGGTGAGCAAAATGCGAAGTTAATTGAGCACCGCGGCTCAGCCTCCTTCTCCCAGTGTAGTCTTCAAGTGGAATATGGCTGAAATATCAGCTGTCAGATGATGAATATTTTAAAGAAAATTCTATTATGCACCCAAGGTTCATTCAGCTCAGTAATGAGAGTAATGAGGATGGTTACCTTTAGGGAAAGGAAGTGAGATCATTCTTGCCACTTACCGGGGGTTGCTGTGACAGCCATCTGCTCTGAATGTGGGCTATGTCTGGGGAAATCACAGCTGCTTGTCTCAACCTCACCCAGTAGGAAAAAGTCTACCTTACAATGGTTTGGAGCTCTATCTGTGGCGGAAAGCTGGCTGCAAACTATTTTTATTCCCTTGGCTGATTGCTGAGGTACAATCCATCACCTGATGAATATTCAGTGGGTGAAAAAAAAAAAAAAAGAGCACAATTCCATCTCTTCTCTCCCACAAAGCCCTCTGTGGCCCAAACAGAAAGAAATCACAAAGCTGAGAGAGGAACAGGCAGGCAGGCAGGCACATCCCCTTCCTCCTTAGTACAGATGCTGCTCCCAGATGCTGGGAAAGGTCTGACCCTGGGAAAGGCAAAAGGAAAGGGAGTTAGTTTTAAAATTATTTCAGAGAAGTAGCCCAAGAGAAAAGAAGACCGCCTTGAAATTGGGAGGCTGTGGAAATCCAGCAAGGTGGATTCTCATTTTTGCAGCCACTCTGGTCCAAGAGAGGCAGCTGGGCCTTTAAAGTTCAGGATGCAGGTGTGGACGGCAGAGGGAGAAAAGGAACTCAGCTGTGCGGCTGCAGGGATGGGTCCAGCGGAGGCCAGGGATGGCCATGGCACCGTGCGATGAGCAATAGTGCACGGCGCCCTTCCGCAAAGGAGCGAGATAATCGTTATCTTTGCTTGGGCTTTGCTAGCTGTGCAGCCACTGCTTGTTGAGCTAAAATGGAAGTGTTTGTTATTTCTGATTGTGCCATTCCCCAGGATCTGCTGACGGGAAACTGCACAATGACTCTAACCAAGCCTGGTCAGGGTACCCCTCAGGGCCTCCCTCCCCCTGCTCAGCTTCCTCTGTGTCCCACGCCTGGGGCATGGTTTCCTGGTGGTCGAGGCTTTGCTCACACTTCTGAGCTCTCATAGTTTGCTAGTTGTGAGTGCTGCACTGAATGGACCCGGAAAGCCAGGAAAGGGGAGCGAAGGAAGAGTTTCTAGAATAAAGTCTACACCCATGCGGAATCTGGGTTGCTAGTGGGGGTCAGGTTGGGCCTGAGCTACCGTGCTGGTGGGGGATCCTGGCTGGAGACAGAGGCACACACGGTTCCCAAGCCAAATCCAGCAATTTACTAGCAGAGAACAAAAATTTAGTTTTCACCTAAAAATACTTAAAGCCGGTTTTCTGGCCCCATAAAACTTCTGGGTTTGTGATACCCTGAAGTGATGCCGAATGGGAGGATTGAGCAACAGCTGAGAAGAGCAAAACAGCCTCTTCTGCCATCTCAACCCGGGCCAGGCAGCCTGTGCGGTTTCCAGCAGGGCAGACTGCGCCAGCGGAAGCGCAGGCCCAGATTCCTCAGCAGCCAGCGCACGCAGTCGCTTACCCGAATACTGTTCCCTGACCGACATAAAATGGGCTGAGAAGGTAACTTCCGTTTCTCTTGCTTGCTGAAAGGGCACCAAAGTTCTGTAATGTTTCTTTGCCCTACAAAGAATGCAGATTTTAAGAAAGGAGGCAGGGATTTGAATTCCAAAGCTCGCACTTCTGCTGCTCTCCGTATGCTTGACTAGGTCCAGGTTGCTGCTCTGTTCTTTATGTCTCAACCTAGGCAGAAGTAGCCTCCTCCAGTCGGGTCAGGGTCCTCCTCAAACTCCCCCAGTGAAGTCCCCGCTTGTTTTAAGGCTGCTTCTCACTAGAATCAGATGGTCCATTATCCTGCCAGGGGGTGGGGTTTGCCTGCCTCGGCCTTTTCCTAAGGGCACCTCCCGCTCTGAATCTGTTCCTCCTCCCTCCCCGGGGACTCAGGGGTTCCTCCACTGCAGCCAGGCCCTCTCCTTCCTCCTCCTTCCCCCAGCCTCCTCTGGAGGAGACACTTGCCCCAACCCGCAGAATGTGCAGGCTCTTCCTGGGGAGGTGGGCTGCATGCTTTCCTAATCCTCTCCTGCACTGGGGGGTGGCAAAGTGGGGTGCTAAGAAGGAATGGAGGAAGAGGGAGGAAATTACACAGAGAAAGACTGGATTCCTCCTTCCAGACAGTGATGGGAACTGCTGAACTCAGACTCAGTTCGGCTCTAGCCAAGGACTCTAGGGGTCCTGCACAACCGTGTCTGGAAAATCAAATACAGAGTCCGAGAAGTTACCATGAGTGAGGGAGTTTGGAATGGAAACGTCATCAGTCTCACAGTGAACTTGTTTCTCTCTGCAGTTTTTAGCTGAGTTTTGGTAAAGAGCCACTAGGGATGTTTGAATGGTTAGGTGTGTCCTCACACCCTGGCTACCAGGCTACACTGCACAGACAGCCCATGTGGGCGCTGTTAGGCAAACATCGCTGTAGCCACCTCAGCAGACTTGCACAAGCAGTTCTGCAACTCTTTTTTTTTGGGGGGGGTGTTATTTCAGATGAGGTCTCACTATTTAGTTCAGGCTGTCCTTGAACTCCCTGTGTAGCCTACGCCTGATCCCCTTGCCTCAGCCTTCCAAGTGCTGAGATACAAGTGTGTTCCACCATGCAGTTTGTTCTGCAACACTTGAGGCAGGATTTTGGTGGTGTCTTTTCTTTTTTTTCTCTCCCTCCCTCCTCCCCTTCCCTCTTCTCTTTCCTGTCTGCCACCCCCACCCCACCACTGAAGGTTGAACTCAAGGCCTTGTGCATGACGGACAAGCACTCTACCACTGAGCTACACTCCAGCCCTTTTTGTTTTGTTTTGAGACAGGGTCTTATTAAGCTGCCCTGACCAGCCTCAAACTTGCCACTGTGTAGTCTCCTCCTCCAGGGTAGCTAGGTTTACAGTTATACGCCAACTTTTGGCTGGATTCTGTGTTTTTCTCAGCAACAAGCAGCTTGAGGACACACTTCTCTGATGGGCAGCAGACCTTGAGTGTTATCCTTGGGTGTCCAGTGTACTTACTGGCTGAGTAATCTTCTATGCCCATTTCCTACAAGGCTGGGAGATGCTTTTAAGCAATTTTAGTGAATTCACAGGCCCAGAATAGCTTTAATTTCACCCATGAAAGACAATTTCTGATGTTTGTCCTGCTGCTTAAAACTCATTGGTTTCACCAATAAAAATCCAATTTAACACCTAGTCTATTCACTTGCAAAAATGTTAATTTTATTGCTATTTTTAAATTGTTGTATGGTACATGTAACACAGAATTTACCATCTGAACCATTTTCAGTTCAGTGGTGTTAAATTCATTCCCATTGTTGTGCAACCATCACCACCATCATTCTCTTCAACTCATCATCTTGCAAAATGGAAACTCTGAAGAAGCAAGCCCTCCCTGCAGGTCGGCACCATGCGTGGGCTGCTGGGGGCAGAATGAGACACTAGCCCCTTCTGGTGCCTGGGTTAGGAGACAAAAAGAGTTACCCTCCCCTCCGCCATAAGTGACCAGCTGATCTGAAGAAATACAGGCTGCAATGATAGCTATTGAGGTAAAATACAATTTAATGCTTATAGTGCTTAGTGTTTCACTGACTTGGCAGATCTAAAGCTGGTAGTCTGATCATCTATTCAGAGAATAACAATACGGGATATAGCATATATGGGGGACCTTGTTCTGAAGGTGGTAGCCATTGTTAATTCCCTATTGTCTTGTTTTAAAGGCTTGTGTCATTTTCATTGTTTTGTTGGTTTGGGTTTTGTTATGGATTAAAAACTGGTTGTCGACTTAATGCCAGCTGGATTACATCAGCATGGCACTGAGCATAGATGTTTCACCTGAGAAAAGTTGCCAGCATAGAGATGTGGAGGAGAAGCCATACGTTGCATTAAGGCATTAATGCATTAGTGTGTTGAGGCGTTGAGGTGTTGAGGTGTTGAGGTGTTGAGGCATTGTGGATTCTCCTATGAGTTGCTGTTTGAGCCGCTGGTTTTCCTGGAGGAGGTCTGGTCCTCACATCGCACATTGCTTCCTGGCTGTGGAGAGGAAGAGGTGTGCCTCTTGGTCTCCAGGATGAACTCAACACGCTGGCTTCCTGGCATGTACTCAACTGTGTTTATCGTCGGAGGAGCTTGGGGCCTCCGTGTCATTGAGGATGGCTGTGGTGCTTTTCAGGACAGCCCTGGTTTTTGCTGTGAGTGTGACTTCTTGGCTCCAGCGTAGAACACTCAACCTACCAGCACAGCTCCTTCACCCTGCTGGCATAGACTTTCTGGCTTCCACCGCTGACCTTTGGGCCTTTCCAGCCTGGATCCGTAAAAGAGACTGGCATGAGTCCTTCTTGTGGGCTCTAGACCTCCAGTTGGACTTGTGGGAGGCATTGTCACGAGCTCTGGGTCTTCATCTTGACTCATGTGGAACATTGCTGTGGAATTCAGGCCCTTGGCTAAATATTCTATGTCTTTAGTGATGTGGATAGATTTCCTGCATTTTCTTGTGTCAACTCTGGGTTACCATCATAAAAATAATATTATAAACTCCATGTCCTTATTCTAATTGTTCTCTGTACAACCCCTGATTACAACAGGTTTTATTTTGTTTTGTCTTACTTGATTTTGTTATATCCAATGGCATTGGCAGATATTTCAAAGATAAAAAGATATATTATGGTAGCCATTTTGGATTTACTATTATCTTGTTTTGAGTCTTTAATTGTGTTCATTGTTTTCTTTTTATTGGTTCTATTCTGTTCTGTTTTGTTTGATTTTTTACTATGTCTGAAGATATGGGCACCTATTTTGAAAACAACAAGAGACATTATGGTAACCATTGTTGATTTACTATTATCTTGTTTTGAAGTCTTGTCTTACTTGCACTGTTTTGTTTTGATTGGCTTTACTCTGTTTTATTTTGCTTGGTTTTATTCTCTTTAAAATAAAAAAAATAAATTAAAAAAATGGAAACTCCACATCTACTAAACCACTAATTCCCATTGTGTCTTCCACTGGCCCCTCGCAACAATCCTTCTTTCCAATTCTATGAATGACTATTTGAAGCACCTTAAGTGGGATAAGATAATATTTGTCCTTGTGTGACCTATTTCACTTAGGTTGACAGTCTCCAGGTTCATTCACACAGTGGCTTATGTCAGAACCTTTCACCTTGTTAAGGCTGAATGGTATTACACTGTGTGTTTTGCTTTGTTCACTCATTACTGGAGGGAACTTTGGTGGTTTGTATCGTTTGACTATTGTGAATAACACTGCTAGAAACTTGGGCAATGACATATACTTTAGAGACTGTGTTTTAAATTATTTGGAGTGGGGTTGCTAGATGGTGTGGTAATGTTACTTTTAATTACTTGAGAAACTATCATACTGTTGTTGTGGAAAATGTCAGTTTTTAAAGGTGACAATGATGGAGAAAAATTTGCATTGCTGCTTCAGTGTATGGTTCTTCTCAGAGAGTTCTGTTGACCCTTTTGGCCTGGGTATTCTGGAGAGCTCTGGAGAGCTGACCATTGTTAGAATGAATGGGCAAACTCATGCCCTTTGCTAACTTCACAGAGGTTATACCAGGATATAATAGCTGGTAACTCACAGCTATGTGACAACTTCTTTTCCTTAACAGAACTGGAAATTCTTGGACTACAGAGATTGAGCCCAGTATTTATTTTCTTTTGTCTTATTGTAGTTACTCATTCAGAAAGCTCAGACAAGTTAAAGACAGCACTGATTCAAAAAAGCAAAACACAGATTCTGGTACAGTGTCTTCTCTTTTCCTACAGGAACTCTTGGGCAAGCACTCCACTTTCTCATCTTTGACCTCATGAGGGCATGTGTAGTTCCAACGGGTGACAGCTGAAAGTGTGTGCATATCTTTCCTATATGAATATGACATTTGGTGACAGGCAGCTGTCTGAGGGAGGAGAAAATAACAGTGGACCCTTGACTTACAAACTCTATTTGTTCCCAAGGTCTGGTTGTAACTCAGGTTGTCAGTTGAAGGCCCAGGTTCCTCTACACAGCCTTCCAAGGGTCTCTGCTGTGTAAGTGTCCCTAGAGAGACATTGGCCCAGGATTTCTCAGTTACCCTACACAGGAAAAGGTGTCATAATGTTCCTTCCAGAATTCTTTAAGGGTTAAATTCTGTGTCCGAGACCATCTGGAGCCACAAGTGGCCAGCATTTGGGTCATAACTCAAGACTTTGGTTGTAAGTTAAAACTAAACTTGCGGGCATAACCCAAGTTTCTTTGTATATTAAGCCAATCGTAACTCAAGTGTCCCCAGCTCAAATATTCGATCTGTAATTTGCCTGCAGATGGTGTTGTCCACCAGGCACCTGGGACTTAGTCCTTCAGGTAAGGAGAAGTGAAGCCCAGGCTTTAACCTGGGGCAGTGAGAGGCAGAAACCCAGCCTCTTTTTGTTCCTTCTCCTTTCTCAAGTCTGATTCTGTGGTTTGATTCAAGGTGGGGGAAGGGAGAAGAGCAGGGGAACCAGGCAAATGGAGAAATCTTTTTCCTTGCAGACTTGCAATGACAGATCCAACTGTCCCCTCAGCCTGTCTCAGATGCTTAGCTTCATCTCAGGCTCCAATTAATACTGGCTCTAATCAGTGACCTAAGCTAGTATCAGATCAAGTGACAGAAACTGGAATGCTAGATCCTGCTTGGCAGACTATAGCTCACATGGAGGTCTGTTTTCAGGGACTTTGACTAGGATTTCTGGAGAGAAAAAAAATAAGACATCATGTTTTGTTTTGAATTAATGCAGTCACCAGTTTTTCATTCCAAAATGTCACATGCAGAAAATCAAAGAAGTTCTTGTATAAATAAGAAAGAAAAAAAAAGTTCTGTCTATTTGTAATGGAGAGTATTTTTATGGAGTACCCGATAGACCTCTGAGAGGTTTGGCTCTTCTTTCAGGTGAAATCTCTCAAAAATCATAGCATAAAATTTAGATTTGTCCAAGTCTCTTCTTGACAGGATATTACAAAAATAATTTTAGTCTTATATTAAGTCAAAAGACAAAAACATAAGAGCCTCTTCTCTAGGTTATAACATGAATCTTCCAACTCAACTAAAATGAGAAAAACTTTCAGCTCTTTTTTTTTTTTTAATTGGCCTTTGTTTTAGTTTAGTAACAGTCTTGAGAAGGAGTCTGAAAGATTATTCTGGGGATTTGTTTTTGTTCTCTCACCAGTTTCTCTGGAAAACTTGATCAGGGAGGTGTAAAGGATGATTTTGTTTCATTTGACCTGTCAGATCTGAATCCTCAGCTAGAGACAGGCGGGAGTTGCTGAATATCCTCCAGCAGTTTGCCATATTGAGCGTTAACTGTCAGTCACGGGGATGGAGTGCGGTGAGCTCAGTTCCCTGTGGGGCTGGTTTGTTTCCTTTGGGTTTGTTGTGTTAAAGCTCCTGAAATGTACTGGCTGGAGCTGCCACCTTTTACAGCTATTCTCCTTGCAAAATGTATTTCTAGGACTTGCCAAAACCTCATATTGCTTCAAATGTCTGTGTTGCTTAATGTATTTGTCAGATTTCCACCCCTGTAACAAAATACCTGGGATAATCAACTGAAAAGGAGAGACTATTTATTTTGGTTCACGGTTTCAGGCATTTTCATTGCAGGGTTCTTTGGGCCTGATCTGTCACAGTATAGTATCTCATGGCAGGAGGAGTGTGCAGTAGAGGAGAACAAATACTTCACGGTGACTGGCAAGCAAAGAAAGGGGGAGAAGATGGGGTGAGGTTCCAATATCATCTTTAAGGGCAACCTTCAGTGATCTAACTTCCTTCCATGATGCCCCACTTTATAAAGGTTCTGCCACCTCCCAGTGGTGCTATGGGCTGCAGACAAAGCATTATAACACATAAGTCTTCAGGGGACATTTTATTCTAAATTGTAGCCTTGGACCCCAGTTGCTATTTACCTTTTTCTCCACATCACTACTTCCCTCCACTGGCCCTCCCAAACTTGTGACTCTACTGAGACTTTCCTTGTGATTCTTCCCTTTCTTTAGTAAATTCTAGAGTAAATAAAGCAAAGGTGTGAGTAGAGCCCGAGGAGAGTGTGTGTGTTGTCATCTGTGTGCTTAGCAGTGCCCCTCAGGAAGCTGGCACGGACAGTGTGGGTTTGCCAAACATACTCTATAAAGGGAGAGCTGCTGAGGGTTAGGGCCAGTGAATGGTAAGCCAAGGAGAGCTCTCTCAGCTCCAAGTGGAGGGTGCTCCTAGGGTACCCCCACTCTGCCTTGTGAAAAGTGGTGTCAGAAGATGTGGAGGCACACATGGTTGATGTGCAATCCAAGACCCAAGTTTGAAAGCAGGTATGTCACTTACTACTCATGTAACCTGAAAATTTAAACTCATAGAGCCTCTCTTCCATTTTTTGTCATGTGATTCCTACTTCACAGGATCCCTGGGGGATTGGATGTATAACGGCACCTTATAAAGACACTCTTAGGAACACCTGCAAAGCTTTTAAAAAGTTTTGGAGTTGGTTGCATTTTTGGCTCTGACGACTTCATTAATTAGGTACTGTCTGTGGAGGGGGTGGCTTAGATGGGCAAAGGAAGAAAAAGCCTGAGTCCAGAGTTCTGGGAATGCTGCTGCATTGGTCATGATCATTATTATAGTGACAAAGGAGTCAAGCCTTACAAAATGAATTAAACAAGCGGGTTCCTTACTTGTGAATGAAAAGGTGGAATAATTGAAGAAAAAACACAACTACTTTCTTAGAATGTACATTCACTGATTTATTATCAGGTGTGTACTGATAATACCATATCGACCTGGTGCATTTCAAGACGCAAGTTGTAAGCAGGACAGACGAGCTCCTTTCTCTTAGTCATTTTGCACTGTTGAGGAGAAACAGAAATAATAAGGAAATAATGCAACAATACACAGGAAAGCATTTGTGTTTTCACAACACAACAATAATGACAATAGCAACAACAATATCAAGAGTCATGATATTAGACTGGTTTGAAGGGTTTTTGGGTTGGAAAGCAGGAGGAAGCTTCTGCAAGGAGATGACATTTTCATCCTGAAAAATAAGAAACCAGCCATGCAATGTATAGGGGAGAACAAACCAGCCAGAGTGTCAGAGGTGCCTGGTGATGATCTGTGCCTATGCAGGGAAACCCTGAGGCAACTGTTCTAGCACAAGGTGATTAGTTCTTGTCCATGAGCATATTGCTGAAGACGCAGCCGGAAGGCAAGGGATTGCCTCACACAGCGATGGCCACCCTTACCAGGTCTCAGAAGCTCGCACCTGGTTTCCAGCTCTTAGTCCTGCCTGGGAAGGCAAAAGGGGTGTGAGAAGTCTTCATGTGCACACGGTGGCATGGCAAGGTGCAACCAGGGTCCCTGTCACGTGGAGAACTGATCAGTGAGAAAGGTAGAGTACTTCTCTGTGTTTAGAAGATGAGTGGCAGAGAGAGGATGAGAAAGCAGCTGGAGTCAAGCAAAGACCCAAACCTGAGAGTCACAACAGGCAGGTGAAGTTTGGAGGTCTGTGAGCAGACAGGTGTGGCTGGATCATAGGGTTTCACAGCATTTCACAGCAAGGGCCACAATAGTGAAGAAATAAGAGGTTGTTTTTTGGAGGACAACAGAGGGAGAACGAGGGCACTTGGATTTCATGGCATGGTGAGGGGAGAGGCCAGCAATTCTTAAGGGTGGATTTTCTGCAGAGATGAAGCCTAGCCCTTTCTGTCTCCTGGGGGGAGGATGTTTAAGGTGTTTACTCTCTGTCTCCTCTCTTTACCCACTCCACTGTCCTTCCTCCATCAGTCAACCCAATATACAAGGCTGAACTTTTCCTGTCAAGTACGCTCTTCCTTCCAGATGTGATCAACATTTTCCCAGTGCCCAGGTTTATAATGTGGTGGTTTCCATGACAACAGCATAGCTGAATAGTAGAATTTAAACTCAGCTATGCTAGAACCAGCTATAGCTTAGAATGGCCATAAATTAACAGAGAGTGGGGATACGTCTCACTCTTACATAGAGTCCTGGAAGGTCAGCTTGAACTGCGTGGCTGCATGTAAAGAAAGAATGGGAAAACAGATTACCTCGTATGTGGTGGCCTTAGTCAGGATTCTGGTTTTCTAGCTTAGTCCATCTCAGAGTAAATGTTGCCACTTTCCATTCTTCAATTACAAGCACTAAGTCTGTTTTTTCATTTCTACACCACCTTCCTCTTGTACACTTTCTTTTCTTTTTGTCAATCTGTCATCCTTTCATTTTTTTTTTTTTTCCTGGGATGAAATTCAATTGTGCTAAATTCCCACAGGCCTCTACCAGGCAGAGATTGGGAGGGGTAACTGCTCTAGCTCCTTATCTGATCTTAATAGCGATGTATTTAAGCCTCAAAGTTGAAATTTGGAGTGAAAAACATAATAATTAGAATGATCATTATCCAATTACCAAAAAGCCTGTTTCTCTTCTTCTCTACCACTCGTTCATAAGAATAAGTGCTTTTAGACTCCTTCCTATCTTTGAGGCTTCATTTGGGAATGTGGGAAAGGTTGTTAAAGAGGTGAGAAATGGCACATCTAGTGTCTCTTTTGCTATACAGCTGTGGGTGACCCAGGACTCCCAGTAAGGAGGGAGAGGTGGTGTAGGGAGGCTGCTGAGCTTTCTCAGTAGCTGCTGAGGGAGGAAGTCTCATCATGTGGCTTAGGGACTAAACCAACTCATGCCATATGCTTTATTTCTGCCAATTATGAGGGAAAATGAGCTCCAGTGAATTCAATTCTGCCTGTAAAGTAACTAATCATTTCATTTTGGCCTCAGTCAGTCCTCTAATGAGGCAAAATTACAAAGGAAGATGGTCATCCATCTTTACATCTTCCTTGTGGACTCTTCTCTTCACGTCTCAGTCCTCAACTTGCTTTTCTGTGCCAAGTGCCCTAATTTGGCTTAAATCTACAGAGAAATAAGTGACTCATTGGTTATTTTGGCAAGTAGTTGAATGCGTATTGCAAGTGAAGTGTTCTGAACTGCTGATTTACCCAGGACTATCAGTATCATATTTATCTCTCTGAGAGTTGTTTGTACCCTAGAAGTAGTAGAACAACAATAAAAACAAAATAGAGGGAAAGAACATGTATATGAGCCTAATCATTAGAAAACTATTTCCAGTACAAAAAACTGAAAGCAATTCAAATATGCATCAGCATAGGTGGAGCTGTTTGGAAACAAGTACACATCTACAAGATGAAGTATCACACAGTTATAAAATGGAACAAGAAATATTTTGTGTAGTTATAAATTAATCGCCAAGATATTTTGTAAAGTGAAAATAGTACAGTTAAGAAGCAGAACCATGAAACTGTATGCCTTATAATCAAAGAAAAGAAATAAAAATACTATATATAAAAATATGTGTGTGTATAAATGTACTTCTATATGCCATTAGATGTAAGAATGTATTTTTTATATAATATATATTTACAATACATATTTATACAAAATACATACACATATTTCTACATAAGGTTAAATCTAACAAAAATTCACTCAAATAGGAAAGAAAGGTAGAAAAGGATAGAGAAACCAGACTTCTCTGAATATATATTGTTTTGTAGTTGCAGTTTTGCAACCATGTATTTTATTAAATAAATTTAGTAAACAATTGCTAAAAGAAAGAAAGCAAAAGGAACAAGTGAATCAGGCCATCATGTATCATATTGGTGGCATAACTGCATTAAGAGGAATTAACTCAAATGGATTTAAACAAGATAACTTGTTTATGAGTGTCTACAAAAGAATTTCCAAGAAACAATAACAACAATGAAAAACCCAAACAGTAAAAAACAAACAAACAAGCAAACAAAAAACAATCTTAAGCTATCATTGGTGCTCATGTCATCATAATAATATTGGAGTTGCTAGTCTAAAACTGGTAGAGTCATAGTCTCAGATAAAGCAGTTGTGTAAGTTTATAAGTTTGGTTAGGGACCAGGTAAGAGAAAGGTATGCATCAGTAGAACAAGATGGCAGCTACGTGAGATCCTCCAGCAATCATGGCTACCCATACACACCCATTTCAACAGCTGTTCATCTGTCAACAAGACCCAAAGAAGCCCAGTGAAAGACCACAGGGTGTGGTTTTTGTGCAATAAAAGGAAAAGCACTGAGGGAGGTGGAAGGAAATCGTGGCTTGTTCTTCTCTAAGAAGCACCGTGTGTAGAGAGATTTTTCCTGCTTGGGAAAGGAAGCGGGGTTCTGTCCAGGCCGTAGACTTGAAACTGAGTAGCAGGCACAGAATCACAAATGCAAACACTATAATGCCAACTGTGGTATGAACTCATGAAGTGTTTTCTCTTTGAAAATGATGTCAACTCAGGTTTTTGTCAGAGACCTCAGATTATCAGTAAGTGCCTCTAGAGGGCAAATTGTGGTTTCTAACCTCATTTTAGAATTACCATGATATGGTTTAGGTAGATGACTGATTCCATGTCTGGGACAAGAAATATAGAGCAAGTAAATGAAGTATCATTAAGACAACTTGAGGGCAAAAAAGAAGCAACTTCAATATTGATAAGAATGACAGTTGCAGTGAATTCAAATATATCAAATTAAATACTGAGTGGGAACATAGTAATATGAATATAATCTTTTCAGTTAATTAGTAAAACAAATAATTATTATGAAAACTAGTAAAGGAAAAGTATTGAAAACATTTGGTTGCCAAGAGGCATATTTATCTTTGCTTCTGGACAATGAAATATTTGATGAGTATATAACAGATAAATAATAACCTTAGAATGTGATTTGTGACCCCAGAAGAAAGATAGTTTAGACAGTGATCATCAATGTCTGTTAACAGTAAAATATAAGAAACCAAAGGCAGTGAGTGCTTTCTGGTGAAATGACACAGACTACTGTATTTATGGAACTTGAACTTAATCAAGTATCTAGGTCTTATAATCAGGGTATAGGAAATACAGGGGTCAAAGGAATGCACTCAACACCTTTAGGATATAATTAGCAATATTCAGAATTGGAGAAATTTTACAGGACATCAGCCCCATGTTTTCAATAAATACATTGCAAAGAAAAATAAAGAGGGAAATAGAAAATACACAGATTTAAGAGTGACTGAAGAGACATATCATGTATGATTCTTGTTTAAATCATGATTTCAAAACTATGTAAAAACATATTTTGAGATACTATAGGAAATTTCAACGTCAAATCTGTAATGACACTAAGAAATTATTGTTTAATTTTTTAATTAAAAATTGTTATTTTTCAGAGCAAGTATATTTGTTACAATCTATGAAGCTCCATTGACACATCATTGTCACCCAAAGCCAACGGTTCACCTCAGGGTTTGTGCTCAAGGGTCTTAGGGTTTGTATTTAATGAAATACCATCACAGTATCATACAACACAGTACATACAACACAGTACTGCCCTAAAAGTCCCTGTTTACCTAATAATTATTCCTCCTTGTCTCTGAATACTTGTCAACCACAGATTTTTTTTTATGGCATTTATACTTTTGCCTTCCTCACAATGTCATATAGCTGAAATTTTGTGGAATGCAACCTTTTCAGACTGGCCTCTTTCAGTTACTAATACATAATTAAATTTCCTCCATATCTTTGCATGGCTTGATAGCTTAGCTGTTTTAGAGTTAAATAATATTTCATTGCCTGGACTTACCATAGATTGTTTACCTGTTCACTAACTGAATGACATCTTGGTTGCTCTAAGTTTGGGCAATTACAACAAAAGCTATTATAAGTATAAAACTACTGCTTTTGTGTTGACATAGGTTTTCAGGTTTTTTTGAGTAAATAGAAAGGAGTGTGATTGCTAAATTATATATTAATAATATGTTTATTCTTATAAGAAACTGACAAACAATTCTAATGTGGCTGCTGTACCATTTTGTATTCCTGGTCACAGTGGATAGAGAACTTCAGCCCACTCACAGGGTGTGGTATTTTCATTATTAGGTTTTGGCCAGTCTGGGTGAGCATGTAGTGGTGTCACAGTGCTGTGATACACTTAAATACATCTGGTGTTGAATATCTTTCCATAGGCTTTCTTGCCGTCTGTATAACTTCTTTGATGATGTGTCTGTTCTGGTCTTTGGTCAGCTTTTTTTTTTCCTTGTTGTTGAGTCTTAAGAATTTGCTGTATGTTTTTAAGAATAATCCTTTATTTGATGTGTATTTTGTAAACATTTTTTCCTAGTCTGTCACTTGTCTTCTCATTTTTTGGTAGCATCTTTCTCAGAGAATTTATAATTTTAATTTTACTTGGTGTATTAATAATTTCTTTCATGGGTTATTCCTTTGGTATTTTATCTAAAAACATGACTACCAAAGGTCACTCTAGATTTTTCTTTTTTATATTTTAGGAGTGTGTTATTTTACATTTAGAGTTATGATTCATTTTGTATTAATTTTTGCTAAGGGTATAGCATTTCTGCATTATTTGTTTATGCATATATGTCCCATTACCATTTATTGGAAAGACTTTTGACTCCACCCTTTTACCTTTGTTCCTTTGTGAAAAACTTAGTTACACTCATGTGTATATGCTTCTGTTTAATTGATCTATTTGTCTAGGTTTTTGGCTATACTAAACTTCTTGATCACTGCATGTACTTGGTAAGAGTTTTTAAAGTACAAATGGTTTGTTAATTATTTATACTATTATTTTAAAAATTATTAGTGCATATTTACATTTATCATGGTGAGTTGATTCAGTATATAACACAACTTAATTCTTTTTACATTCCTTTCCCTAGCATTCCCTTCTCATTTCTTGATATTTTGGTTCCCTTCTCATTTCTTTATAGTTTGGTTCCCTTCCCACTTACAAAAGATCTATCTTCCTATATCCTGTTATTGGCTTTTTATTTTTCCCTTTACAATTTTCCACTTTGGGTTTCTTGCATAAGAGAAATAATACAATATTTAAGCTTGCATGTTTGATTTATTTCACTTAGCATTGTTATCTAAAGTTGCATTTTTTTACAAATGATGCAAATTTATCCTTCTTTATGGCAGACTAGTACTGCACAGTGTATAAAGATCACATATTTCTGTTGTCATTTATCTGTGGATGGATGTATAGGTTACATCCAGGATTTAGCTATTATGAGTTGTGCAGCTATTAACATGAGCACTCATACATCACAATACTATTTGAAGTTGGATGATGTCAGCCTTCCCAATTTGTTACTTTCCATAAATATTCAGTTGGATATTGTCTTTTGTCTTTCATATAAACTCACATCAATCATTATCCACAAACTAAGTGTCTGGAATTTGATTGAGATTGTGCTGAATGTATAACTCAAACTGGGAGGAATTGGTATTTTGACTTTATGGTGTTTTCCTATTCATGACCATGGAATATCTCTCCATTTAGTTTTTCTTTGGTATCTTTCATCAGAGTTTTCCTCATATTGATGTTGTATATACTTTGTTAAACTTATGTTGCATTTTTTATGATGCTGATAAAAATACTATTGTATTTTTAATTTCAAATTGCATTTGCTCATTTATGGTAAATAAGAAAGTGGTTGACTTTGTGTTTTGGCCTTGCATGCAGTAACTGGCTACAATCACCCATTAGTTTCAAAGTTTCTTGCTGCCAGGCACAGAAGCCATATGTATAATCTCAAATATTCAGGAAGATGAGGCAGGAGGTTTGTAAGTTTGAGGCCAGTCTGGGAAAATTAGCAAGACTGTTTCAGAAAATAAAAAGGGTTGGGGATGCAGTAGCTCAGTGGTAAATCCCTCCAGGTTCAATCTCTGCTACTGCAAAAACAAACATGGCAAAGTTCTTCTGTCTATTCTTTCAGATTTTCTATGTAGATTGTCACGTTGTCTGCAAACAAAGAGTTTTATTTCTTTCTTCATAACCTGTGTAACTTCCATTTTCTTTTCTTGTCTTATTACATTTGCTAGGACTTCTGGTCAGATGTCAAAAAGGAAAAGTGAGGGTGACATCTATGCTTTGTTTCTGATCTGAGCAGAACCTTCTAGTTTCTCACAACTAAGTATGATATAATGTAGTATTTGTTTTCTAAATATTCTCGCCTACAAAGAGGAAGTTCTCTATTTTTAGTTTGTTGAGAATTTTCATCATAAATGCATGTCAAATGCTTCCTTTGCATTTATTGATATAATCATTTAACATTTATCCATGATTGTGGTGGAAGACATTAATTAACTTTTAATTTTAATTTTAATAAGGTGGGTTAACCTTGCATTCTTAGGATAGGCACTGATTGCTTATGGTATAATTCCTTTTATAACTGATGGATTCAATTTGCTAATATTTTGTTGAATAATTTTGGATCTGTGTGCATGAGATGTTTTGGATTGTATTTTTTTTTTCTTATAATATCTTTGGCTTTGGTATTGGGTAATGCTGACTTGACAGAGTATTATAAATTATTTTCTCTGCTTTTAGAAGCTATTATGGAAGAAATTATAAATTCTTTCTTTAGTGTTGGTAGAATTCAACAGTGTACCTATTTGAGCCTGGTGATTTGTGTTTTGGAAGGGTATTAATGCCTTGATTTGATTTATTTAATAGTTGCAGGCTTATTCAAATTTTCTATTTGTTCTGGTGTAAGTTTTGAAAGATTGTGTCTGTGAAGGAATTGGTCCATTTTGTCTAGGTTATCAAATTTTGGGAAACAGAGGAATTTATAGTATTATTTTTCTAAAAAGAAGCACTGTCATGTCCATGGAATCTGTAGTGATAACCTTTCTTTCATTTATGATGCTAGCAATTTGTATTTTCTCTCTCATTTTTTAGCTTGGCTAGAAGTTTATTACTTTTATCAATCTTTTTAAAAAACCCAGCTTCTGTTTTTCTTGACTCCTATTGATTTCCTATTTTCAATTTTTTTGATTTCGGCTATAATTTTAATTAACACTAACATTTCTAGAAGGACTGGGTTACTGGTAGCAAATTCCTTCAATTTTTGTTTATCTGAGCAAATATTCCTGCTTTACTGCAAAAAAGGGATTATGTAGGGAACAGAATTCAAGGTTGGTAGTTCTCATTTGTCCTTAGTGCCTTAAATCTTTGAGTTCATGGCAGTGGTACCCTCGGTGCATGAGCATAATTCATTCCACAGTTCTGACGAAGATGGCTACAGTGGGGGAGTTTGTGGGAGCAAAACTCTGTCGAATGCTTCTGTTTGAAAACCAAATTATCTGTGAACAGAAACATTTGTGCATTGAAGTATTAGTATATTTTCTCATGTCCTTGTTTTCTGGGAAGAAGTCGAGTGTAAGTTGTACCTTCAGTTCTCTGGAGGTAGGACTTGTTTTCCTCTTCTGAATTATTTTTGACTTTAGAAGTGTGAATGCCTGTGTGTAGTGTTTGGAGCACTTTTCTATTGGTGTCATCTGAGCAGATTAATTAGGGAAATTCTCAGTTCATGGTGCTTTGAATGTTTCTTCAGTTCCCTTTTCTTCTTCCCTAGTTTCCATGTGGGGTGTTACAGCTTCGGTAGCTGTGGCACAGTTCTTGTGTAGTCCACTCTATTCTTTTTGGTATCTCTTCTCTTCACTTTTAAGTTTTAAACATTTCAATTGTCATATCCTCAAGGTCAGGGATTCTTTTCTCTGCCAAGTCTAATGTACTATAATGATCCCATTGTTCAATTTATTTTTGGTCTGATAAGAGCATGGCATGTTTTAATAATGAGTTCTTTTAGGGATTCCAATTGAAGTATTTAAAATTAAATCATATTGTGTATAGGATTTGCCCATGGTAAGCCAGTAGAGTGTGTGAGTGGGGAAAGAGGAAGAGTAGGTGGAGGTAGAGATGAATAAACTTGCCCATGCATTAATAAATGTTTAGTGAAACATCTATCAGGACTTATTACATTATTCTCTCTGATTTTGGCATTTTTTGGTAATTCCTCATAATAAAACATAAAAATAAGTTAACAGAGAGAAGGAAACCATTGAATCAGGAGGATATGTAGAGGTAGGTTTAGATCTTGAAGTGCCGGAGAGGGATGCTTCCCTCACATCACACAAAAGGGACCAGTTGACCTGCCTCTGCCAGCAGCCCTGCACAGGCGCTCTGCCTTCTGCAGGGAGGTTTCATTGTGTAGCTCAGTGCTGGTCTCCTGATTCTCTAAAAGTTGATGTCTGCAGCTGCTGCTCGGTCCTGGCAGAATCCCATGTGAGCTGTTTGTTAATCAAGTTGGTTAAACTGCCACAAAGTCTAGGGGTCACTGAACCCCATGAACTCAGCTCTGTGCTATTGATTCCTGCCTGCTGCCCTATGGTCTGTGACCTCTCTGATGCCCTGTGACCTGCTTCCTGTCTCTTAAGAAGCATGTTTGCTTGCTGCACAGTTTCCCCTGCTGTGGGGAATACAGGGCAGAGCCTAACAAAATCCACTGAGCAGCAAAAGGCTCCAGGTTGGCTCTTGCAAAGGAGTTCAGCCTTATCTGCTCTCAGCACAGTTCTCCCTGTGGCACTCAGACAGACTTGCTGCAGATTTTCAGAGCAATTGGTTTTCAAGCTGTCGCTGCTAACCCTGACTCTGGCCTCAGAGTTGACCTTTCTCCAGGCTGGATTATTTATGTCTATCCTGCCAACCTCACTGGAGAAGTGTATTTTGGCCCCCTAACAAAGATGCCTGTCTCCTAGATGACCTCAAAATATTTCCCTGCACATGGCTTTCCACTGGGATAATTTGCTGAAGTTTGTTGACTTTCTTAGTTACTTGAGATTGTTTCATTTTTGAGGTACCCAAGGCATTTCTCTGGAGATCTACTGTGCCCATTTCAAATAGGTTAAAAAGTACAGTCTCACAGACAGTGGATAGATTTTTCAAGGGCATGCTCCCGAGGGCTTTGGGGCAAGAAGACAGGGTAAATTTTAGGATTTATTACTAGGAAGGCCCATTTGATACTGATTGTGGCTGATATAAAGCTGACATGGGTTTATATATCTGTGCTATCATAGCCATGTGATTTTAAAATTTAATGTTAATTCATAAATAATTGTATATATTTATGGGACAGAGTATAGAATTTTGATATATGGATACATCATGGAATGATCAAATCAAGCCAGTTAACTTACCCTTCATCTCACATGCTTGACATTTTTTTGTGGTGGGAACATTTAAAATCTCTCTGGGGGAATTTTCATGATAAATATGACATTCATGTTATTAACTGTAGTCACCAGTTGTGCAGTAGAGCTTGGAGACTTACTGCCTATAACCAAAACTCCGTCTCCATTTCCTCCTCTTCCCAGCCTCTGGTAACAGACTGCTATGTGGTTTTGAAAAACCAGCTAAGCTTCAGTGCTCTAGTTTGCTGTTGAGTGTCCTCCAAAGACATGTGGGCCTGAGTAGTGCCCTTGGGAGGTGAGGAACCTTCAGTATATGGGGCCTTGTGCAAGGTCCTGAGGTCGCTGAGGGCTGCCCTTGAAGTAGACTGTAGGATCTCAGTCTCTTTTGCTTCCTCTTTCTGCTTCCTACCTCATGATCTAAGTAACTTTGCCCTACCAGGCACTCCCAGAGGCCTAAGGAATTGGAGCTACTCAAAGTTGCACTGAAGATTTCAGAACTGTAAGCCAAAGTCAACCTTTTGTCTTTATAAATCAGTTGCCTCAAGTATTTCATTACAGTGATGGAAGGCTGACTAGTACACCCAGTTTCCTCAAATCCACTATAATGCTTATCACAGGTTGATACTGTAAAGAGTAAAAGATACTATGTTTATGTTTGCCACATATTGACTGTTTATTAATTCCTTTTATATATTATTTAAAAAATTAATCACAGTATAGAATCATAATTCCTATAGTGATAGTTTTCAAAATTCAAAACACTAAATCCTTTGTATTCTGTAATTGTTTTTGCTTCCTAACCTGCCCTAAATGGAAGAAACTCTCCCATGTTTTGTTCTACCTTCCTTGGCACCCCTTGGCATCCAGCAGATACTCTGTATTTTTTTTTTTTTGTCTGACTGAGTGGCTGTGACTGTTGTCAGCAGCAAATAGAACTGCCTTTCTTTAGTGGTAAAACACAACAGGCCTGTGCATACTCCTGTATTTTCAATGACCAAAGCATCGACTGTCTCCAGAAGATGAGTAAGCTACATTCTTAGATTGCAGGCAGCTTCAGGAGAGGCCTGTGGGACCCAGGACCAGGCCGAGTATGGAGTGCAGCCAGTGCATGGTGTCAGGGGACAATGAGCTGCTGCTTTGTTGATGCACATAGATGATGAATAGCTATTCATCTGTAGTAGCAGACGTGCATTAATGACTTTTGCTATAGCGTGCTGTTTCCTAACTATTTATTGAGTAGAACTTTCCTAGGCTTTTCTCAGATGCTCTGGGTTGTGTTTTATTCTGGGTATGGGGAAGGAGTCACATGATATAAAGGAATGCCTGTTACTTAGGAGTCCTGTGAACCAATGGAGAGTTTACATGAGGCTCAGATGACTGAGGTGAGCGACCGGTACAGGGACCTCACTGAAGCTTTCATTCAGAACTGTGGCTCTTCCTTCTTCAGTTTGGTAGAACTATGTGATACTACTATTTGAAACAAGACTTAAAGAAATAAATCTACTTTCTTGTTAAAACTCCATCTTTAAGGAGATTTGTTCCCCAGGACTTTACTTCCTCTACCATCCTGTTCTCATCTGGTCAGAAGTGCTTTGTCATCCTGGTTCCCTGGCCTGACTTTAGCACCATTCACGGACAGTCTTTGAGATATATCTGAGTTTGGGAAAAAAATACCATAAAAATAAAAATAACAGTAGCAGCAACAATGGTGATAATAAATAGCACGATTTTTAAAATACCTTCATCACTTTCCATTTCAGACACAAGAAAAAGTATAAAACCTTATTGTTTAAACCTATTCCTTTTCTCTATAAGAAAACACCTTTAAATAATTTATCTTTCTGGAGAAAAGTTAGTCTCCCACTGCATTTTCTTTCTGTCTGCATTTACATCTTTTCAGACACACACACACACACACACACACACACACACACACACACACACACAAGCACTGCCTCTACCACTACCCAACAGTAATGCCTGGTTTCAGTCCTTTCAGGATTTAAAAACTCTTGTTAGTGTCCACATCACTGTTTTAAGGTGGAAAGCCTCACTGCGAGGCACAGAGACTTTGCTCCAGGATCATTCCTGCTGCTGCATCAGCTACTTGTTGAATACGGAAAGGTTTCCTGTTATCCAGGTGAGCTTTAGTGCATTTCCAGTTCTTTTCTGGAAACCTTTACCTTGTTCAAGTCACTTCCATGTTTTCTACAGAAACACTCCAGGTATTTGTGAAATCCACCATTTTAAAAGTAAGCCAAAGAGGGAAAAAATTTCCACTCTGCCATTTCCAGAGAAGATAAGGGAATAAGGAGAAGAAAATGTGTGCAGAATCGTGTGATTTCCTATCGTGCTGTTGAGGAGCAGGAGTCACCCACGTGAGTCCTTACAGGCATTGAAGGAGAAAGTCCTAATTAAACATACTCAACCAAAGTTAGCATTCTCATAACAACTATGTATATTTATAGTATTGGTTTTCTCCTTTAGCACAACTGAAAATAAATAACTTGAGTTGTGCCCATTTTCTCAGGTTGAGATGGAGTTCCCTAACAAGACCAAAGGCAGTGCTGTCTTGCTCCTGAAAAGCTGCAAAGAAGTTTGTTTTGCTGCCATCTTCCCAGCTTCCTCCTCCGGTCCTGATTTCCTGTAGCTGTACCTGGGGCACTATCCAGTGTCCAATTCCCCAGGGCCTCCTTGCTGTCAGTTAATAACAGCTTTCAGGCCTGTTATTCTTCTGAGTTTTTGCATTTTAATAGGACCCCCAGGGATTAAAATACCTCCCACACCAAAAAGTGAATCTCTATGGGTGGAATTCTAGGTTCCAGTGACAGGTATTCTGGGAAGTTTTGTGGGCCTCGGTAGACAAACACTGACAGCCTTCAATTTGATGGGCTGGGTATGGTTAGCCCTACCCAGGAGGATGGGCACGTGAGAGAATTAGCAATGAAATTCTGAATTTTATTGAAAAGAACATTTTACACTTTGCTAATTACTACTGGATGTTCTCATCCACTTTCTAGTATATGAAGATGTGGGGATATTGGCAGTTATTACCATATAATGCTGGGAGCATTATGTGGTAACTTAGGGAGTGAGTGTGCAGCAAAGCTCCTTGGGGTAGAGATGCTTAGTCACCTGTGTTCCTGGGCTTGTCCCCTTTCAGAGGGAAGCAATTACACTGACACAGGAGATTGGCTGCATTAACTCTTAGATACAGGCACAAAACGATAGTAAACTTCATAGCTAATGGTTGTTTCCATATACATTTTGTACACGGACAAAAAAAAAAAATAAGGCCAGGATATTCTTCTCACCATTGTCCAGTGGGAGAGGATGTCAGATTCCTGCACTTTATCTGGTCCTCTCTATCACTCTTTTTTTTCTCCCCTTGCTAAGTAAACAGTAGAGCTTCATCCATTATTTAGTTATCAGAGACTGTCAGGATTTTCTGGCTGTGGAACTTGGGAGTTCTTACATTTCTTTAAAACTGTGGAAAAATGTATTTGCAAAACTGCTGGAAAGGGAAATGAAGAAAGATATCAACTCCTACAATATAATTAATCCTTGTGAGTATCTCCCCCAGAGGGCTAACTGGAGATTTTCTTTAGTAATGGGAATTTAGTTTTATTTCTTCTTTGGGTTGTCATTATTCACGCTTAGCTACCTGTGGCAAGCACTGTGGAGGAGAGAGATTGTTGTAAACAGGTTGAGGGCACACAGGAAGCAAGGGCTTTGAAACTGTGCCCCGTGAGAAAATGCACAAAGTCCAATGTACAGCTCTACTGTAAAGCCAGTGCACACACAGTTCCCCACACACTGAACACTGCAGTTCTACTTTTAGATCTCTTGGAAGTCTTGCTGCAATCTTTTCCATGTTGAATGCTGCAGTTAAAAGCCATCTTTTGGAGCGCTTTCTCAGTTCAAAATTGCAGATGCGTTTTGCATATATAGACGTGTGTTTCCTTGTTTTCATCTTTTGCATCAAGGATGGTGACTTCCATATTTGGAAGTGGGGAGCAAACATCAGAAGGAAGCAACAGAAAGAAAGGAGATGACTTTGGGATCATGCATACACATAGCCGGAACTCCATTTCCACTTCCGGGTGGAGACTTCCGCAGGCCTCTAAGGCATCACAGAGGGAGATGGTGTCTCTACTCTTCCGTGTCTGCATCCAGACACAGATGCAGAGACCTGGCTCCAGTTAGCAGTTCTACCAGCCGTCTGTCTAGAGCTGACTTCCTCAAGCAAGGGGCTCATTGCACCCTCACATTTGGGAAAGACTTTTTTTTTTTTTTAAAGCACTACTGGAATAAGGCATTAAAATGATGCAGAAGTTAGTCTTGCGAGTGCCTTAACAATCCAGCTCAATGCAAAACTATTATATCTTTTATTTAGTGCACTAGATTGTGCTTGGAAGAGAAATGGCAGGACCTTTATGAGCCTGAGTTAGTGCATTAAAAGGAAGCAAACTCATTTTTTTATTTCTTTGCTTCACCCCCCATTCTTTCTTTTTTTTTTCTGGATAATCTGATTATTGCTAGAGGAGTGGATTTCTATAAACATGATGCCATCATGATTCTAAAAATCATTTGAAAGGTTTTCTCAAGGTAGAATGTAGGTATTCAGGTAGAAGCAGTGACAATAATCGTAACTGAGACTCAGGAAGCACTTGTTATCTACAGGAAGAAATGCTGAAAGGAATAATCTATTTAAAAAAGATCTACAGATTGTGAAAAACTGTGTATTTTTAAAAAATCGCCAGTTTTATTCTTAAGGGAGAGTCTCAGCAAGGAGCCTCAAACATTTCAAAATATTTATCAATATGATGCCAATATTTATCAACATGAAGACAAAGAAGAACCTTGCACAAACTCAGGAGGAATAGCCAATCAGATTGATGACTCTACTGAGATTTAACATAGAAAACAAATATCTGAATACCCACAACTCAGAGAGAGAGAGTGGGCATTTAAGAACAAGCATATTGGAGCTTCTTACAATATAACTGGGAGAGAGATACATAAATAACTAAAAATAAAAAAACAAAAGATATGCACTTAAATCTGGATTTGAATACCTGTTCTAACACAAGTATATGTAATCTGGAGCAAATCACACTTAATTGCTAAAATTTTTGACATTTTTATCTATGAAATGTGATAAAATAGTACACCTCTAACAGAACTCATTAGGATTGTGCTTGTAAAATACTCAGCATATTCACAATATCCAGAGAAGTTTAGCTACTATTGTTACTATTGTCATACTTATTGAGAATAATAAATACTACTATGGAGACTTGGGATCCTAATAGATAACTGCAGATTTAATGGAGATAGTGAATTTTGACACTTAGTTTAAATAGTAAGTATTTAAGAATAAGTGTACAAGTAAGGATTGGGTAAATTTGAATGTGTTCATGTGAAATGGAGTTGAAGGTTTTCTATGATAATAAAGCTTCATTTTAACTAGTAGTGTAAATTGTTTATTGAACAATATGATGACTAAATTGATAAAAGCATACTTCCCAGATCAAATAAGTTAAAAGTCCCATGGAACTGTACAATAGTCAGATGCTCTGTGAGACCTGTGCTCCATTCTGCGTGGTTGATTTTAATATAGGGGGCTGGCTAAAGATACTCCTGGAATTTATAAGAGGTGATGAAAAATATTAATTAAATGCATAAAGTAAAAATTTGGGAAGTTCAGGGTAACTGCTTTGAATAGTCAGGAAATTTGAAGAGTATCCATGTCGATTTTAATTTACAGAGGTGACTGAAGGATGATGTGGGGAGTATTTCCAATGCCTACATGTTCTGAGGGAGGACCCCAGCATGCCACTGAGGGTCATGTTGGCAAAGCCCACTATAGGTCAGGAGCAAAGAGGCGGATACTGGCTGGGTTGTATTTTCCAAAAGTCAGAAAAGGAAGGGGAAGGGAAACCATTTAGGATTGGCTGGTTTAAATAATTTCAGTGGGTTTTGTTGGTATGGGGCTATTCTTAGTTGTCTGGTATCTGGTCCTGGTTTGATTTAGGGCAGGGAAATTGACTTGTTATGCAAATTAGGTAAGGCTAGTGGTTAAAGTGTGATCTCAAGATCAGCTAATTTTGACACACAGGCACATTTGCAGGTGAGCTGTTTATCAGCTCATGAATTAGCTAGTGCCAGGAAGGGCTGTGTCTCCCCATCCGGTTAGGCCTCCCAAGGTGCTGGAATATCATAAAATATAGAAAATTTAAAAAATATGGTTAGTATATTATCAGGGTAAAAGTTGTTGCCTCAAGCAAAGAACTGAAATCATGGGAAAATTCTAGGAAGGCAGATTTTAGGGGAAAACTCCCCCCTCAAAAAAAATACACCATCATACTATCTAATGGTTGTCTTTGTAATACTGAGAGTGTCTGAAGCCATGTGTATTCTTGGGTGGGTTAACCAGGTCATTCTTGTTTAGGTGGGGTTGCATCAATGACTGGGAAGTTAGAATAAGATCCAAGCCAGAGACTCTTACTCTGTGGTTAAGGGCAAGTCTTTTGCATGCAGGAAATTGAAAGGCAGTTGCTTGCTTTTTTCCTCTACTTGTCAACTTCTTCAGAGTAGGACTCAGTTAAAAAGAATACAATTCAGCGAAGGGGAAAAAATGACATTTAAAAAACATAGTTGTAATAGTTGGGGCTCTGACAAGGAGCACTGCAATCAAACCGCCGGAAAAAGAACCCCTATTTCAGCGCCAATTAAGTGGAGGCCAAGTGGCCAGATGCCTGAGTTAAAAACAATGGTCTGACCTTGAGTTCTCCTGGGAAACAGGACTACGTGGTTTGTACTGGCAAAGTATTTCTGTGAAGTCATTCTCCCACTAGAAACACATCAAGCTTTTTCTCTGTTGCCTAGAGGCTTTGCTTGGTCTCAGGACCACCATTCCTTGGTTATCATGTTGAGTCTATGCTCCCATTAAGTATGAAAAGATCCAAATAAGTGTAAGATTCTCAGCTCTCTCTTCTTTTAAATAGAGAAATTACACTAAAATGATCTAAAGGTTTTCTTTTGGTCCTGTGTGATTCTTGGTAAAATTCTAAAAACTCTGCTCCTTGGGTTGACTCCAGTTCCATGAGCTGCTCTGTGGTTGGTCTCATCTGTGTGTCTGCCCACTGTCACCTGGGGAAACTCCATCTGCTATCAGGATGTGTATTGCTTTTATTTACTGCCAAAGAGGCTGAACCCCAGAAAGATTAATAACTTGTCCAGTAAGATTAGGAAAAGCTAAGTCTGCTTGTGTGATTTTTCTTGTCTTATTGCACAGTTCTATACTGCTATATGTGTAAGAGCTTTCAGGAATGGGAGTTGAGAAGACTTTGCCTTCACAATAAAGCTTTTGTCTTTTGGCTTGAAAGTACTGATCATTGTGTCTGAGACCTGAGGCTTCCAGGTGGTATCTATGGTCCTTTCTCCTCCTTCCCCAAATAAGACTGAGTTTCTTTTGGTAGAGGTCTGAGGGTAGAAAAGCAAAAAAAGAGAACAGCTACACTTAAAACATCATGGAAATAATTTAATTTTGTTTCCATTTAATTGTATTTTTTTTCTCCCAAGTTTAGTACCATTTTTCATTGGCTTTAATTCTATTTAGGGAAAGAAGAAAATTCTCCTTTACTTGTAAAATTCTGTTTTGGTAGACAAGGACAGAGACCTGCCTTATTTTTTTAAACTCATCTGAACTCTGAATGCCTTTCAAATTAGATATTTTATGGTCATGAAGTTTGTTTGAGAATTCTAGACATGCAGGAATCAATTAGGGCATTGAATGCTTACCAAAGCTGGGAGACAGTGATTTCTTTTTGGAAGGTTTTTAGATGGTCACAGAAAATATATAAAATTAGCCTCTCTTTTCAGATGTGACTTTCTGTATCTTCACATTTTTTTAATCCATGTGGTGACTGTAACTGGAAATGTGTTATTTAAGGTGTTATTACCATGAAAACATCAACTCCACTTATTTTAAAATGAGCAAATGTTGGGTATTGTGCTTTGCAATGTTCAAAAATTTGAGAGTGGAAAACTGTCAATGTTATGAATTCATGATGTTCAGGCTCAAACATCTGTTGGGACTTTGAGTTGTCTGGATTATAGATACTAACCAACTGGGCTAAGCAGTTGTGTGGCCATCTGCTCAGAGTTAAAACATGGAGAGGAAAATTAGACTAATCATTCCACAACCTGGGAAATTCAGTATGCAGATCTGCTTAGGCTAGGCATGCTTCTATTTTGAAACATCTGAGTGAAAGCTTTTTCTCATCCAGTTTCCAAGATCATTTGTAAAACTGAGTTTTTTTTTTTTTGAGGGGTTGTATTTGTGACTTGTGGCATATAGCATGTGTACAAATAGCTTGGAGGGTTGGCGTTAAGGCAGGTGACACTGCTGGCCACCTGAGGGATGTAGGCTCTAAAATTAGATAACCTTGGGGAAAGAATATCTCATTTTCTCACTTGTAAAATGAAGGAACAAAATTTCCCATTTCATCTGATTTCCTAAGGACTAAGACAGCAAGTGCATATGAGCATTTAATTTAATGCCTGCTACACACACACACACACACACACACACACACACCCCTTCAATGTCAGCTACTTTTCTTTGTCAATGTACATCGTCACTGCCTTCCTCACCTTGCTTCAAAATAGAAAACCGATTTTAAAGCCTTTAAGAATAGCTTTCTTTTTTAGCTTTACCTTATACTTGGTATTTACTGAATTAGTAATGTGTTAATTGGTATCTGTATATACAAGTGATCTGAGGGCTGGTGAAAGAGAGTGCTGGTGTAAATGTGTCAGTGGATCCAATTTTTGAAAACTCTTGGGTACATTTTAATTAATTGTTTCATTCACTGAACTACTGCCTGGCATTAACATAGAATACGGGAACTCCTTTACCCCTTTAGAATGTATGGACACATTATTGAGTATGTTGTTAAAATGACTAATACACAAGGGGCTCATTTAGCAGGAACCCTTAATCATGACTTCCTTCAAGGGGTTCCTGGTGGAAATATATAATTACAGATCAGTAATTGTAGATAACAGAACACCGGAAACTTGAATGCAGGCCAATAGAAACCAGCCCCTGAGACATCTTCAGTATAGATTTTAAGAAGTTGACGTTATCTTGGGTATAATCTCCGTTTGTCTTTGTTTCTCCTCCTCCTCTTCTCTTTTTCCACTCAGAGAGCTCACCATCCCAGGGACCAGTTCCCGATGACCGGAACCACTGCGCCTCCCTCCTCCTCCCCTTCTGCTCCCTCTGCCTCACTTCTGCCCACTCTCCCTTCCCTTCCTTTCTCTCTTTCTTTTCCCTCCCTTCTCTTCTTGTGCATCCTACCTGGCACTGCGTGTCCAGCTTTGTGCCCCATTCAGCAGTGAACAGAACAGACATTTTCTTACTATTCGTACAATTTACAGAGCAATATTAAAACATGCAAGTAATTAATTTTAATGTTTCTGAAGAGGATAAGGTAGAAGTTCACGAAGTGTGAGTTTGTATCAGGGAATTTACTTCGATTTATGGTGGCTGAGCAGCAAAACTGTGCCTGCAGGAGGATATTTGAGCTTCCCAGTGGAGGAGTCAGCCTAGGGAGGGAAAGGTGAGGTTTTTTAGAGAGAAAGGCACAGATTGCACAAAGGCCCTGAAGTAGGCAGACTAAGGGGCCCATGGTCTGGAAGAAAAGAGCTAGGAATCCAGTGGCTGATGGAGGTCAAGTATGGGATTTTTACCTGTATGCTCAGAGCAGTGATAATTTAAGCCATGGAATGAGCTACTAAATGATTGGTGGCTCCCGAACTCCATTAGATTTGGACATTTTGCCCTGATTTCCTCTTTTTAAAGCAATGCATCTTTGTAGATATTCTTGAAATGTTTCCATACACTCTAACTCTTCCTGCTCTCTGCTCAGAAATAACCATCCTGTAGGCTTCATGTCCACTATTCAGCCTCAGGCTTTCTACTCCCATTTACATTTTACAAAGTCATCAACAACGTACATTATTGTTTTGCAGATTTAAAATTTTGTTCTTTGACTTTGAAGCATATTAAACAATGCTTTGGCACTGAGCTACACTCCAGGCTTGCTGAGAACAGTTTTGTGGGTGGCCTGTATGTCCTGCCTACCCTGTTAGCAAATACTCCAGTAAGTGAAATTGCTGGGTGGAATGAGATGCACGACTTCCAAAAATTACTGTCCATTGTCTATTTGCTAATCTTATTGCTAAGTGGCACACAACGTATCTTGGTAATAATGTTTAGTCTCGTACGGTAATCCTTGCTCTGCTCTTTAAAGGTATCTTCTGAAGGAATTGAGGAAGGGTTAGCTTGCCTTGTGAATTGACTTATCCTGCCCTTGGTCATATTTCTCAGGGTGCTATGCATCTTCTTACAGAGCAGTTGGGGTGTTTTGTGCACTTTTTTTTTAGGGGGGGTACCGGAGATTGAACCCACAACTTCATGCTTACCAGGCAGGCCGCTTATGCTGAGCTAGATCCCCAGCTCCTTCTAAGTCAAGTACTGTAGCTTCTCCAAGACAGCGGGTCAACGTGATCATTGACTTGCTCACATTCTCTTATGATGTTTCTGACGTAAAGTAAGTTTTACCTTTTTATTTAGTTAAAATGTTCCACATTTCAGTTACAGTTTGTACTTTTCATTATCTAGGTAAAGAAATCATTACTCATGATGGTACTTAACTATTTTCCTGTGTTATTGTCCAAATTTTAAAAGTCTGACTGTTTAGGATCTTTAATCCAGTTGGAAGTCATTTTTGTGTATGTAATCTTATTCCATTTTGTCCCTTTCTATCCCTTCTTGTCCATTTTTTCTTAATTTATTTTTTGCTTGATATTAAAATAGCTGTAATAGATTTATTTTTAAAAGCTTGCTATTTCTCCTTTCTTTTTACTTGAGCAATGACTTTTTTTCCTAGATGTTCTCTTACAAGTATCATTTAGGAGGAGTTATATTTTAATGTGGAATAACTTCTATCTTTAATTTTAAGGTCAGTCTTTTTATACTTACTGTAATTCCTGATGTTTTTACCCCCATATTTAAATTTTATTTTTATTATCCTCTTTCTTTAATATTTCCCTCTTTTTTTCTGTTGAATTGGGAAAATTTTCTGGATTCTCCCATTTTAATCTTTACTGATTTGGAAGGCGCACATTATATCTCTAATTTTTGTTTATTGCTATTAATTTTGGGGGGGAGTTGAGGCAAAGTCTCACTGTGTAGTTTAGGTTAGCCTTGAGCTCACTATGTAGCCCATGCTTCCCTTGAACTCATGGTGATCCTCCTGCCTCAGCCTCTTCAGTGCTCCTATGATAGGTGTGTGCCACCATGCCCAGCCTTTTGCTATTAACTTTTAAACCAATATCTTAACTATAAATTTCTCTAACACAGTAACTACGTGACACGTTTGGCACAAATGTAACATGGGCACATATTAGTCATGCATAGAGTATTCTGTCCATCTTTGTCTATAGCTTTACCCTTATTGGTTTTTTTCCTGAAATAATCCTTTAATTTTTTAGTGAGTATTTGTATTTACGCCTTTCAGTTTTTTCTGTGTCTTTTGAAACATTTTTCCAATTGACCTTTGAGCTCTCGTTTATTCTTTTATGAAGTTTAAAGTAGGGAGTTACTAATTTTTCTCACTCAGTTAAAGACATGCTCCCTCATCTCCTGTTATTTGTGGTTGTTGGTGAGTCCCGCGGTCATCCTAACTGTAGTTTTTGCAGATAATCTGTAGCCGTTTTCATTATTCATGTGCTGCAGTTTGACGGTACTTCTGGGAGTAGCTCTCCTGTGATTTATCCTGATTGCTACTTGCAGTGTGCTTCCCATCTAAGGATGGTCTTTCTTCAAATCTGGGCAATTTTAAATTCCCAGTGACGCCTCTTCATCCTTCGTCCATTTACTTGTTTGCAGATTCATTCTGGACACTTGGGTCCCCTCAGCCCACATTCTGTTTATCACTCAGCCTCTTCAGTTTCTCTGCACTGATTCACAGCGGGTCCCATGACCTCAGTCTGCTTTTGTAAAGTGAGGCCTACAAAGCCTCTTTAACTCCACATCTGTCTTTCCTCTCTTCCTCTTTCTTTCTCTGCCTCTCTCTGTTGTTTAAAATTTCTCACTGTTTCAAAATGAGAGTCACTCATGTATCTCACTGGGCAACCAAACACCTATTTTTAAGAACTTTTGCCAGACGGTTCCACCAAACTTAATTTCCTCCCGGGACGTATTTGTGTTTGGCGTGCTGATTTTGTTGGCTGGATTTCTCGGTATTAGATTTCTTCCTCTGTTTTGCAATTTTGCTTTGCAGGCTTCTTTTCAGAGTGGGAGGCTTCTGTTTTTGTTTTTCTTCTGTTTCCTTCTGCCTTTGGCCCTCCTGGGCCAGTGGTTTTGCGGTCACCTCTGTCCAGATGCTCAGGACTCCCTGCCCTAAACCTGGTGGTGTCACAGGGTCCCTGCTCCACAGTGACTCAGGGGTGGTGGTGTCTGTGACTTGCTTCCTATCTTGATTGGAGATCAACTGATTTTCCATCTTCTTTTTTCCTTTCTGGGCTTATAGCTTCTTAAAAGTCCTAGCTCCCAGGGGTTGGTAAGCCTCAGTCCCTTTACAGGCTGTCCAGTGTTGGGAGTGGGGGAATGGAATTGATGCATGAAACCAGCCCCAGTTGCAACTGGGATCATTTTTTCTTGTTTACTTTGCAGAACCAAACTGTGGTCTGCAGCAGCCTTCCAGGTGGGCGTCCCTCAGGCCTCGGCTCTTGAAGCTTTTCTCCTAATTCTGGTTCATGAAGAGAATGTGAGCCTCGGATGTCTTCATTTTCTGCTTCTCCATTTTACCTTGTTTTGCTCTGAGTTGGACTGGGGAGGTGAGAGGTGAGTCCCTCCCTAGGCAGCTCTTCTACAGGATGACATGGGTGGAATTATGTTTAAAGACAGGTGTTCTGTGCATGCAGCAACCTGAGGGCCACAGGGCAGGGAGGAGGTCAAAGGTTCTTTTATAGTGCAGGCAAGGGACCTGGATCTGGGCCTGTGATGGCAGAGGAAGCCAAGGAAGTTTGTCACTGCTGCTTGCATTCAGCTGTAGAAGCCTCAGTGGTTTTTTTGTCCAATGAGGTGATGCGTCTGTCTCTAGGTGTCTCTGCTGTGGCGTGATGCTTCTGCCAGAGCTTGCCTGGGTATCATCTTGACCGTTTGCTTCTTTCATTACCTCTGTGTTGATGTCCTGCACGCTCTGTCCTCCTGCCCAGGACTTGGGGGCCACTGAGGCCAGGGCCAGTGTTCAGGAACAAAGCCCAGCAGCCCCTCGACTGAGGGGCTGTTGAGATCTTTTAGCCTCTTGGTCCTCCTCACACTCTGTCCTCTTACTTCTTTGCTATCCAAGGCCAAGTGGCCGTCTAAGCTGCTGACCACTTGGAGACAGAGAGAAGTTTTCCAGGGCTTCTTTTCCTATTCTCCTTCTCTTTACAGCAAGAGGGCCTCCCGTTTGGGAAGTCTGCAGTGGATAATGCCTTCCGGTATCAACCTGAAACACAATTTCCTGTCCAAATGTCCTCCTCGGGGAGTTTATGGGGTGTGAGCTTTGTTGCCACTCAAGGGCTTTAAAGCAGCTGCAGTTGCTGCTCTGGTGTGCAGTAACTGCATAGGCTGGTGAATCTAGGGAAGGATAACACGGTAGCAGCTAAGGACCCCGAGCTCTTTGCACTCCAAAAAGGATGAGCAGGGTTTGTGTGAAAAATTAGCATAAAAAGATGCTGTTACAATGTTCCCTCTGACTCACTGTAAAATCTCAGCTCTTTGCCCCTTGTAAATGGGCTAAGAAACAAGAATTCTTACAAGTCCCATGACTTACCATTCCTGGGGTTCCCTGGGAACCCCAGGAGGGAGCAAGGGTACATGCTGCCATCTCATTTGAAACACAAGAGCACTCAGTTATAGTGCAGTGTCCAAAGTCACAGAACTGGCATATGTGGGAAGGGGGGCAAGTCCCCATAGCTCACTCAGGTCAGCCCCTGGCTTAGGACAGGCTCAGGCATGCTAAATTTGGGGGCATTTGGGAGAGTATTAGGAGATCAACTCTTTTTCTCTGTGAAGTTTGGGTAGCTGGTTTTGCAGCAAGTGAATAAAGAAATGCACACAATTAGGCCATGGCGCATGTCTGGATCTTTGTGATCAGTTTGTGGTGGGATCGAGGCCCGTGCCCTTCACAGCAGGCAGGATGCCTACAGGGAGGGTGACTTGGGGGTGTCCACTCACTGCACTGCTGGTGACCACTGGCACCAGCACAGTGGGGCTTCCAGTGAGATCTCAGGGTCCTTCAGCTTCATCCCCAGAGTCTTCATCCAGGTAAAGTTGAGTTACAGGGGAACCAAGGGAAAGGAGAATTTTGGCAGATCAAGGTGAGCCTGTGGGTGGGCCCAAACCAGAGGAGGGATACAGACCAGCTCATCTGCTTATCTATTCCAAAGGCCAGAGGCAGCCTGTAAATGCTCCCTGGACAGCAGAGTCCCAGGATGTGGCTGAGAGGAAGACGGAGTCTGTCTGTATCTGCAAGACAGGCACACATGGACATGGTGAAGACCAGGACAGTGGCACAGACCTCATGGTTTCCCAGAGAAGCCAGTGGGATGCTGAGCTCTTGCCAGCTGCCTTCTGCAGTTGGGGATGCAGGCAGGAGGCATATGTTAGGTCTGAGGCAAAAGTAGAGAGCGCATTTTCTCAGAATGATGCTTCATCTTGGTCAGAACTCTCCCGATGGGAATCAAAAATCACTTCCTCTGGAGCGATTGTCTTCCTGATTTTTTCTGCTACAGTTAGGGAAAGATTAGAAAAATGGAGGGAGGACAGAGGCTTCGGGGACACTGAGCCCCAGCCTGTGCTGACAGTCACAGGCCTCCTCCAGAACTGACCCCACCTACCAAGGTGCAACACTGTAGAAAATAAGAAAGCCTTAAAAGTGAACTGAGTGGGTCAGAGCAATTGCTATGAGGGACTTGTAGGAATAACTTCTATTGTATCTGTGCTTTTCTAAAAAAAAAAAAATACATATCACCCCAGGTGGATGTGAATGTCTTTGCAACTTTGTATAGAGTATAATTGTGATAATCTTGCTAATAAGTATTTACTAGACGGAGTCTGTCATTTGAATCCCTCAAATCCCAATTAATTTGGAGATTCCCCTAACTGTGATTACTGTCAGTGTGGATTAGGATTTCAGGGAGAAAACTGAATACCAGGCATGCCATTTTTCTGCTAGTTGTATCAAGCCTGTCATTCCAAAGCATTTGCCAGGTGAGGAAGAGCTCTGGCCTCCTGGGGCTGAGGGACACAGGAGACCTCTGCGTACGGGGCACCTTGGGACCCTGGGCCTGCCTCGTGCAGTGTGGACATCCTTCTTGCTTAGGGCTCCTGGACACTTGCTGCTGCTGTCTTCCACAGTGGACAGTACACAATTAATTACTGAGGTGCAGAAAAAAAATGTCCTGTTCATAGAAAGTATGGAAATACTCCCAGACATTAAGGATTAATGAGTAGGAACAGGTGTGAGATTTAGCTGCTGCTGAGAATCGCAGGGCTTGGCAGCCCAGAGTTTGTTATAATCACCAGGAAAGCTGCTCAAGCCAAGACGCTTTTTCACTCAGGTGATTTCCCTTCATTTTTTTTTTTTCTTTACTAAGCATTGGCTTTTCTTGCCTACTTAGCAAATAATCTCACTTTCTGCCTTGGGATCAGCTTCATCACTGGCCTCACTGAGGTTTAAATTGCTCACACAGGGGTCCCTACACTGTCAATTCACAGTCCATGTTAATTGGCATCACTAAACCACCCCCTCAGCTTGAAGAAATTTAACATCTCATGTTTCCTATTGGTCACTTGCAAAGAAAAGCTTGCTGAGTGATGGAAACATCCATAAGAACCAGGTCCTTTTCGACAAGTAATAGTATGTTAGTCTCAGGACTTCATCAAACTATTTTGTTTTAATTAATTAATGAACTGATTTCATTGTTGGCCATTGTTTTTGCTGTTTGTGCACCCTCCATTCAGCCAGGAGATGACATGGTGCAGTTTTGGTCCTGTGTATCTAAAGATGAAGGGATGAAGACTCCAGGAGATTCTCCTCTTCAGAGGCACATCCAGAAGTGACAGGGATGCTCTGTTACTCAGCTAGATTCAATTAGTCCAAGTGGCAAAAACCATGGCACGTTTGAGGCATTGTGAGCTCCTGGGAAACATGGTACAAGAAAGGGCTGGGATTTGGGGCAGGGAGACAAAACCATGCTGATTACCACATTTTTAAGTGCGTCTGATCATCTTGTAAAAGGACTTGGAGTCGGGCTGTGACTGGACTTGGACTGCAGTCCTCAGCGTTCCCTTGGGTGCTGGCCCCACCAGCAGCAGAAACAGTAGGCTTAGCTCCCCTGAGTCACACCGAGACTGGGATTGAGCTGTGTTCTCACTTATGCTGAGAAACATAGCTGCACAAGTTCTGTACTGGACAGCATTTCTGCTTTAAGTTGTTCATCATCCCTGCCATCTTGTATGGAGCAGGGATGGCCCTAGGGGTGGAAGAGCATTTTCCCAGACTGCAGATACTCACAAGTTTGTCCTATGATTGCTGGGCTCAGTGTTCCTCCATCTCCACTCTTAAGATGAGGAGCTGGGCTACATGGTCAAACCCACAGACTTCGGAGCTCTGCACATGTTGTCCCATAGCCCCAAGTCATATCTTGAGGTTCACAAGTTTGTCACTGTTGTGTCCTACCAGCCATGTGTTTTGATGCAGAGAAAGGCTCAACATTTAGGTGTTAATAATAATTGAGATTTCCCTATGTACTCCAGTCACACCTGTGGAGTGCTATGAGTTAGTTCTAAAATGTCTCTCAAAGTCCCATGTGTTTTCAGGAGGGGGCTGGTTGGAAGAGATGAGTCACTTGACCCTGGAAAGGTATATATTTTTTTAAAAAAATTTGATTCATTAGGTCATGTATATAGTACCTAATACATTCTTTGTGAGAAGTTGGTACATATGCATAACACATTTTAACTCCTTTTTTCCTCCCCTTTCCCTTCCTCCCCTTTTCCTTCCATGGGTGTTCTTGACTCTTCCTTTCTCATTCTGCTTCTTGGCTGCCATGAGTTGAGCAGCTTTTTCCACCATGGCCTTCCACCACGATGCCTTAGAGCCAGCCAGTCAGCCATGGACTGAATTCTGAAACAGAAGCCAAAATAGACACCTCCTCCTCTAAATCATGGCAGGAAAGTCATATATATATATTTTTTCCACTCTCCTCTCCCCTCTCTCCCTCCTATTCCAGAGCTCTTAGTCCTATTCTATATTTTATATTGCTTTTAGTTTTATAAAAAAGGGGGAAAATCCATACAAATGATAACTGGGTGATTTATCACACTAATTATCAATATTTCCAAATTGATATTTGGAAAAGAGTGGATGAATGGAAATAAAAAGACTTCGCACTGGTAGAATAGAGGCTTGGGAAGTCTTGCTAACCTGGAAATTCCTGAGAAGCAAGGAATCAGGTGATTTTGTGATGGTGTCTGGCTATGATCCCCATGTGTGAGAATCCCAAGGAGCTTGGCAGATGGGAAGCTGCTGAGCTGGTCCTGAAAACCTACCTGGTGCTCTGTGGCCACTGGGAGTGGTGTGTCCAAATCAGTCACATCCATGAGCCTTAATGTATGCTGGAAAACAAATACTCTTAGGAATGTGGTTCTGCAGTCCCTAGAAGAATAACAAGTGAGATATTTGATAACAAGAAATTAGGGAGGTGGATGTCTCCTTAAATCTTCCTGCCCTGAATTAAAGTCACAGAGAAAAGCTTTCAGTACAAATAGGCTCTACAAATAGTGATTCTTGTCTCTCTTGTTTTCTCATGAATGTATTTGGAATCATCAATTTCATTTTGAGTACTAAATTGGTTTCCTCTCATGCATATGAACATGAAGTATTTTCACTGCTGTTCATTTTTGAGTACTTAAAATTTCTAATAATTTCTTCCCTCATTAAGATATATTTAGTAGTATGTGTTCTTATTTCTAGACATATTTTTAAGCTAACACTTCATTAGTAATTTATGCTATTTCCTTGTGTTGAATGAACATCATCCATCTGATGCTATTTTTCCTATAATTTATTGAGGATTACTATGTTGTCTATACCTTGTCAGTTTTTTACAAATATTACATGTATGCTTGAAAAGTATTATGTTTCTGTTTGTTAGGTATTACATTCTATATTTATGTAACATTTCATGCTTATTAGCCATGTGATTTGGGCCTTCTTTGTAGACTAATGTGTGGCAGCCTCATTTACCTTTTCTGAGTGTATTAAATCTCTGTCTAGGCTGCATTGTCAAATGTTTATGATTATTAAAATATTTTGATCTATTTTTCCCATAAAAGAGTATATGCTATTCTTTCTATTTTGGTTTTCCTTCATGATTTTTCATCTTTTATTATTTTTGTCTAATATTAAAATTTGTCACACAATTTTGTATATATTAACCTAGATTTGTTTTATTTTTTGAGATAGGGTCTCACTGTGCAGTTCAGACTCACCTGAGCTCTTTTATATAGACCAGGTGAGCCTCAATCTCAAAGCAATCCTCCTGGCTCAGCCTCTCAAGTGCTAGGATTACAGTTGTGTACCACCATAACCCAGCAACCTGAAATATTTTTCCTCTTTGTATTTTTCACCTTTATATTTTAAAAGTTTAAATAGAAAACATGATTAATTTGTTTCTCAGCCCAGACTGAGTAGCATGCTCTTTTTTTTAGTGAATTGGATGAATTTGTGTATGATTAAAATATTAATGCTTACTGCATGCCAGGTATGGTTCCTGGCCCCTAGATATGTTAACACACTGAGTCTCTACAGTAACTTTTGAGATAGATGAAGTTATATTCTTGTTGTAAATGAGGAAACTGAGGCACTAATAGGCTAAGCAACTTGCTCAAGTTTACACGACAAGCAAATGGTAGGACTTGAAGGCAAGACATAAGCTCAGGCAACCCTGGTCTGGAATCACTATTTTTTTTTCCAGTACTGGAGATTGAACTCAGGACTTTCACAGTGAATTACATCTCCAAAACCAATGTTTCTTGTTTCTGTTATTTTTGAGACAGAGTCTCATTGAATTGCCCTGGCTGGGCTTGAACTCCTGATCCTCCTGTATCAGTCTCCCAGAGTGCTGGGAGTTGCATTTGAAACTATTATGCTGATACTATAGCAGAAAATGCCCCTCCACCCCACACACAATGTACTTTAGTTTCTGTTAATTGCTCAGGTAACCTCCAGTTTACTTTAGTTCCTGTTACAGTTCCTGTTACAGCTCCTATTACTTCTGTTTCCCAGAAACGGCCGGTCACTATTATGTACAGCTGGTCACCATGATGCACATTGTAAGAACAAATCTCCAACTGATAAGTCACTCTGCCTCTGTACTTCTGCTTGCAACCCCATGCAAACCTCCTTCTCTGAGCCTTCAGGGTCTGCCTTCTTTTGGGAGTGATTCCGGTCAAGTCCAAAGGTGTAAATAAAGCTGTTCACTGCCTCCAAACCTTTTCTGGTTCTGATTTTGCTGTCACAATACCTTTGGGTTATAACCAGGATTCAGTTAGGATTCACTTCTCTTATTCATGTGTTTTATTTTGCTGTCTATTTTTTTCTTTTAATGCTTTCCAGTCTTTGATGAATTTTGTTCTCTAGTTTGATGTCAGTATCTCATGCCACCTCATCCTCAATCCTTTCAGTGTTGGATATAGATGGAAACCAATGGCCCTAGTCCTTTCAGTTGAGGTAGGATTCAGGAACCAGCCCCAGCTTGTCTTCTAGCTCCATGTTAACACTACTTCAGTCTGAGCACCTACTCTGGTCCCACTAACTGCTTCATTTTCCACCTCTTTCTTCCTTCCTTTCTTTCTTTTTTATTTATCCTTTTTTTAAAAAGAGAAAGAAAAAAATAAAATAATAAATGAGAGTTTCAAAATATACATTTATTTTTTATTTTAAAAACAAAACAAAAAAAGAATAGAAATAATACAGACTAATAGGACATTAACAATAATCAAAACATTGCATATTGTTATCTTCATAGTAGTTATTCAGAGTACAAGATGAAGGTAAGAAATATTATCCAAGCAATATAAACACAAAGCTTTCTTTTCAATGAACTAAGAGAAAGTAACTGTGTAATTAGTTATCATTATATATATATATATATATATATATATATAGCTTTTGTCACTTAGAATTTCCTCTTCTCTCTTTTTTCAATTTCCAGATTCTACTCAACTTTCAAATGCTCAGTCCTAATTCCTTCTCTTTATAAGTCTTTCTTGACTTTGTACTTCAGGGTTCTTGGATTCTCTTTATTTAGTGTAAGCAGAAAAAAGATTTATTGGTGTTAAGTAGCTTACAGAATTCCTTGAGGCTTAGAAAGCTAACTGTGGGTGTCACACCACTTGTTACACCAGCTCTCCAGAGATGCAAAATGCAGTGATAGCCCCTGCCTCAGCCTCCTGTTCTTGGGATGCAGACACCAGAACTTCATCCTGTGTTCTCCTAGTGACTGTCACCTGCAACACGTGTTGACACCCATGGCATGACTGCGCATATCGGGCTGACCTCTCATGTTGGGAGCATTGTCAGACAGCGCCCAGGCCTTACACAGAGCCCAAAGGTGCACAAGAGTTAGAGAAATGCAATTTATCTTTACACTCATGTTCTAGAAGGCATTTGGGAAGACAATTGGGCAAGTCAATCCATAATGACTGCCACATTTGATTACCCTGTGTGGCCTATAATAAGATACCTCCTTGGAATCTTGTGTCTTGTAGCACTTTTCATGCATATCTGTTTTCCTTATAACATGTTTTTAAAGCCTATTTTTGTACCCTTTCAACTGGACTGCTGATGGTGTTTTTGATGACTTTCTCACCTTGGAAAAGTATCTTAAAATATCACTTAGACAATTAATAGTTATTGGTCAAATAACATAATTTCAAAAGATTGTGTGTATAATGTTCTATTTTAATGCAGTTTTGTATATAAAAGCAGAAATTTATAAGTCCAGATGCACATATCAATAATGTGATTGTTTTATAAAAGAATTCTTTATTATAACAGAGATTCAAAAAAGTAAGTGTGAAGTACATGGTCCATTGAAACAAATTCACCTCAAACCCTGAAACGTGAACTGTGAGAAAATCACACCACATACGTGGTGAGTAGTGTCTGTGCATAAAGCACTAAATGGTCTTTAGCAGTAATTAGAACTGGGAGGAGCCCACATGATACCAAATTCTGACGGTAACGTATCAGACAAACCTGAAGAAGCATTTTAGAATGACCTGAAAATCATAAGACCGTTGGAGAGATGATTGTTTATGTTGTTTATAGGAGAATCACATCTGATCTAGGAATCAGCCCCCAGCATCACTGTCAGGAGCATGGACAGTGCGGTGATTCCTCCCTACCTTGGGCTCCATCTGGGCTGGGGTGCAGAGGTCTGTACCTGTCATTCACACAGCATGAGAAGCATTGCTGACTCTGTGCCCTCCGCTCCTTCCCTCTCTTCCACAGTCATGGAAAACCTCCTGAGTTTAGCCTTTCACTCTTCTTTCCCATTTGTTTTTCTTTTTTTATGACCTGGAGAAGCATAATGTCTGTTTCTCTTCTTTTCCTCCTTTGTATATTGGAAAGAGCTTTGAGGAATGAGTGATTAAAAACACTTGGCCTTGGCTGCCATAAACCATTGGCAATCTAGGATGTGTAACAACAGGGGTCCCAAGGTAGCATTGGCTCCAGGTAGCTGAGAAGCTGAAGAACATGACACACCCAGGCTTGCTGTGTCCCTTCACTCTGGCCTTCTCAGGGTCAGCTTCATTGTGCTGCTGTGCAGCATTTTATGACAATGGGGATTAAAAGTTCAGTAAAGAGAAATGGAGAGAGCGAGAGAGAGAGAGAGAGAGAGAGAGTGAGAGAGAGACTGAGTCACAGAGTGAGCTTATCCAAACATGTCTAAGCATGCAAGATGCATCATTCTCTTCAGTCAGACAAGCCCACGTTAAGTCTAAAAGCCATGGTCAAAGAATGCCATGTGTTCATTGGCTTACACAGTATTGTTCTTTAGAACTGGGGAAGGGGTAGTCAGACAGAGCCTTTAAGAATCAGTTGGCACCTTCGATATCAAAAGAATTCAATGAAGGAACAAATGACTGAGGGTAGAGAGGGTTATGAGCTAATAAAAAATGGCGACATTTCCAGAGGACTACTACTTTTGGGCAACTGGAGTCATCCTTGGTCTGGTGGGCACAGGATGAGAACAGTGCTGCAGAAACAGTGACGGTTGGTGTGGTGACAGACACCAGAAGACAGAGCTGTGTGCAGTGAGACACAGGACTATGCTGGCAGGACGAAATATCCTGAGATCTCTACTCTTCCCATGCCAGTGCCCCCCAGTCCTGGGCCCACACAAAAGTCAGGGAGAAATGAAGGCCAGATAAGGTGGAGAACTGGAGTGAAAAGGGAGGAGATGTGGTCTGGAGGGGCGAATGCAGATCAGTCAGCACAAGAGTGGCACAAAGTCTGTTAGGAGTGAGAAAGTGGGAGGTGAGGGGGAGGGTCAACCTCTGTGTCCAACTTAGCCTCAGGTCCCTTTTTATGCTTCAGGCAGAGAACACTTTACAATGTGGATACAATCACGTGAATTTCCTGCTTTTAAAAAGGTTCTTCTTTTTAATGGGCACATACTGTTGGTGCATATGTATGTGATATAGTGAGATAATTTGATACATTGAAGTACTGTCGAGAGTGCGTGAGGATCAGATCAAGGTAATTAGCAGTTGAATCTCCTTGATGGTGTTTGTTGTTCCTATGTGCCGGGAACCTTTGGACTCTTCTTTTCTGGAAATTGTTCCTGCTTTAAATATTTCCCAGAATCCTCTTCACCTTTAGGATAACATGGTTAGTACGATGCAGCCCCTCGCAGTCTGGCTCTGCCTCCCTTCCTAGCTTCATGTCTTACTCCTTCCTCTGAGCTCTGGAGATAATGGACTCCTTCCAGTTTCTTCTTTTAGTTTGGGTCTTTTCTCTGCATTCTTACTCATTGTCAATAGAGCCAATATCCCTGAGTGGGCAGAATATCATGACCGAAGCATGGGAAGGAGGAAAGACTCACCTGAGCACAGCCAGGAGCGAAAGAAAAAGAGAGGACTGGGATCTGGACTCCCGTCTCCCCTTGAGGGCACCTGCAGTGAACTGACTTTCTCCCATTAGGCTCTGGCACCTAAAGGTGCCATCTCTCAGTTGGCTAGATGGGCTGGGGACCACGCCTTTACTCCACTGGACCACTAGGGAGCGCGTCTCCAAACTACTACAGTACAGAATAAAGAATCAACCAAGAGCCAACAGATCTGATTGCAACCTGCTGGGCACTGGGCACTACCTGTCCTCTCACCTGGCATTTTCCCTTCAGCAGGGTGTCTCCTCCTCTCTCCCCAACACTGTCAAGTCAGACACTTGCCTCTTTTGATCTTGCTTGTTGCGCTGAATATCAGTTTGTGAAATATTTAGTTAAAATCAGATGAGAGTGCAGAATGGGACAGTCTACTTTGGGCAAAGATCCAGAAAACAGAACAGAACTAAACCGTGAAATATTTAAATTGAATACATCCCTTGCTTAACCCCTCTTTCCTCTAACACAAATAGTTCAAGCGAGCATTGTCAGGCCATCTTCGCATCTGTCGTCCCACAGCAGTGTAAGTCTAAGGAGAGCTTCATAATGTGTTTAGGTAATTGCACAAATTGGAGATATCTTGAAAGGAAAAGTTTGCTGGTGATTTTCTCTGCCATTCATTTGCGAGTTATAGAATCCTGAGTACTCCTGCAATGTGGTGGAGGGTCCTCGGATTGAGCCTCATGTGGTGATGGCTATCAGAAGGCAACTCTGGTCTAGGGGCTTTTCTGGGGGCTCTTTCCTCCTGCTGTCCCAGCTCAGGACCCCAGAGAGTGGGCACAGAACCCCATCCCTGCTCTGGAAACCTCCCCACTCTTCTGCCTCAAACCCAGGGCTGTAAAGCGAGAACCAGACATGAGGACAATCTTGGGGGTGAGGGGAAACAGGGTGTTTATGAGATAGCTGATCTTTCCCTTCCTTTGTTTAGAGATTGTCCTTTAAATGGTTTTGTGAGGTCAGCTGCTCTACAGTGATTTGCTAGAAGCACTTCTGCAGATTGAAAACATTGAATTTTTGAAAGTTTCCGCCACAGGAGTAGCTAACTGTAACTCTTTCACTCAGGTTCAGGAAGAGTTTGATTCTTCTTTCTGAAGTGTTGGATGGTTTCATAGAACAAGCACTAGTTTAAGTAGACTTAGTTTTAGTTACTGCCCTTTCCCTAATCAATTGTGTTCCTATGAATCAAGCCTTTGCTTCCCAACTTGGTTTCCTGTTTGTCAAATTGGGAAAACAGCATCTGTCCCACCAACATGAATACATTATTACTTCAGGTGACTGCTGTTATAATCAATAAACACAACTTTTTTTTAGTGATAAAAGAATGTTACATGAAAACAAATGCAGACGGTGGTGTAGTAAAGAGAACATATATTTCACTAAGGAACCCCATATTCAAGTGCTGGCTCAGCCCCATGCTAAGTGATCAAACACATGTCAGTTCATCAATATGATATAATTTTTATTGTAATTTGTAGGAGGAAAGTAACAGTCATATTTGCATCACCTGACTCACACTGACGCTGTCAGGGTCACATGGAACAGGCTAAGTACAAGGTCTTTGTAAAGTTGCCTTTATTGTTTCAGCAAATGACAATGATATAATGAAGACACAGAATGTTATTTTCTCAGAAACAGAGATTCTTATGATTGATCTGGTAACCATGCACTTCAACTATGGTTGCACCGATTGAGGATATTGAAGAGTAACTTCTCAAAAGGCCCGAAGAAGGATTCAGTGAGATGGATCCTGCCTTCTAACGAATTATCCCTATTGCTTGACAAAAATTATGGATTCATCTTTACAAGATGCGTGAATGAGTCTGTATGTCTCTTGAAACTAAGCTGAGACCTTTGGGAAATGAATTGATCACTTCCAAGATTCCCACTTGTGGGCAGGGATAGTGATATTTGCTTTCTGTTGCCCTTGGTCATTTGAAAAAGCAGGAGGAAAGCAAGGAGGAGCAAATATTACACAATTTTTTTTTGTCATAGAGGGCTAAATTTTGAAATGGAATATTGGTACTTATTTAGATATATATTTATTCACTTATTCTTTTTGACTTTGTTTTTGGTGGTGCTGAGAACCAAACCTGGCTTTTTTGGTGTAGCATATTCACTTTGATGTTATTTGGTTATACGTATTAGAATAGAAAGTAGTGATTCCTGCTGATGTCACTGGTTTTTCTCTATGTCTGATCATTTTTGTGGGTGAACAACAGCTGACTTTCTGTGTACCATAGGCCTGATTTTGCGCAGACAAAAGACTAGAAATAGGGGGTTTGGAGGTAAGAATGAAAGTGATTTAAAAGTGAGAGAACAGAAGTCAGCAAAGTTTCTATTTGGAACAGAGTAGGGTTCTTCCCAACAGTTCAAGGAGAGACTCAACTTACTGCCTGCTTATTGTCTCTAGGAATGGCTCTCAAATTTTAGCTGCATCAAAATTTTCTGGGAAATGTTTTAAAACATGCATTTACAGTCCCTATGCCAGAGCATCTAATTCAAGTCTGAGAATTTGCACTTCTGGCAAGTCCCAAACAGTGGGGACACCACTTCGAGACCATGGTTCTGTGGTACTCAATCTCTCATAGTCTCCCCAGCTCTGTTTGCATTAGAAAAGGTGAAATACATGTTGCAATTACTTTGCACAACTTATAACTGGAAGAGTGGCTTTTCCAGCCAAGACTCCTCAGATATTTTTCTCCTGTGCTTGGTAAGGTTGCTGTGGGGCTGTCTATTCCCTTATTGCTTCTCCAGAAAATAGTCTGGGAGGAAAATTGCTCCAAATGGAGGTATTGGTTGCTATTAGTGACTGGCTGAAAGAGATAAACAGTGTATGTTGTATGCCGGTCATAGAAGTGTTGCGAAGAATACAAAGAATCCTTAAATAATCCTCTTAAATAATTCTTGAATTCACTTCTGTCCCTTGTAGCAGGGCCAGAGTTAGTTGTTCTAGAACAACACTCTGACTCTTGAAAACAGATAGCAAAATCAGCAGCTGTGCAGTGCAGTCTCTGTTTATTTATTTAATCCTTAGTGAAAACACAGCAACAGCACCAAGGATTGTCACCCAGCCTGTCAACAGGACTGTGCTCGGCAGGGGCCTTGTCCTCGTCAGTGCCCTCTGGCCTTTCCTGTGTCTGCAAACAGTGGCAGAACGGAAACAGAAGGGAAGCAGGAGTGAGGAAGTGGTGTTGAGTTGCAAAACACAGCTAGAACAATTGGCACTGCTATTCCCAGGGCAGGCAGGGTCCCAGGGGACATGGAGGCACACACACTGTAGGGGGCGGTCCTCTTCTCAGGCACCCAGGGAATGGACTTCAGTGGCCTTGGATTTGTCCTGCCTCTAAGGAAGCTATTTGCAGTTTTGCACAGTGGGATGGTTTTATGAGCCAGCCCTCTCATTTTTATGAGGGTTCCTGGGGTAAGGCAGTTATACAATCTTACACGAGCACAGCAACTTCAATAAGTACAAACAGTGTAAAGTAGGCCATCCAGACCACGAAGTAGGCAGCACCGAGCTGGCGTGAGTGAGTTCGGATCAGTTCAGGGGTGACCTAGCTTATTACCATCAGATAGAGGAATGCATGGAGCTTACAGAGGGGGAGAGTGCACGAATGGGCAATAAATAATTTACTGGGCTCTTTCCAGAAGCTTTAAGTTGAAGGGACAGAAATCGTGTTAACAGAAAAAGGACCCCAAATTCAACTGTTAGGATGTTCCCTCGGATTACCTCTCAGATTTGCTGGTTGAAGGGAATGTGGTCAGCAATCCATCATAAACAAAACCAGCAACCAGGCAGGAACACAGCTTTCCGAGGTTCCCCAGTGAACGTGGGGAGAACGAGATCTCTGGATGTGCTCCTCTTCACAAACGAGTTTGCTAAGCTAGGGCTTCCCGAGAAGACAGGGTTAATTATAAACTAGACTACAGATCTTAAATTTATCAGCAGGCTAAGTAGCTGGTGACTGCCCCAATCTGAGTCAGCTTCCAGGAAATGAAACGGGACTTATTTACATTTAGAGTGATGCCTGCTTCTTAATCACCTCAAAGCATTTAACAATTAACTTTACTCGCAGCAGCTCAAGAGACATAATGAACCCAGGGATGGAATTTACAACTCTTTCTCCTTCTTCTCCTGAGCTGCCTAGTCATTATTTTAGGCTGTGTTCTTTGCCCGTGTCTTTTCAGCTAAGCCCTGCAAAGGTTTTCTTTTTTTTTCTTTCTATTTTTTTTTCTGGTTCAGTTCTGCTAAATATTCTGTGGTTTGTTTGGTAAGCCTCTTAATAAAGATGTTTTCTAAAGCTTTCCTGAAACTGCTAGTGGCCAGCAAAACATGTATGTATGTGAGTACAGGAAACTGGAGGTATTTCAGCAAACTTTCTTGGATTTGAAAAGCTTTAGTTAAATTGGCTTCTTATGAGATGCAACAGTTTTAGTCTTAAATGTCCTGCAGAAGCCCACGCACTAAATGTTTGCTCTTTAGGCTGTGGCACTATCTGGAGGGAGTGGAAGCTCTGGCACTTGGGGGGAGGCAGTCAGGTAAGTGGGGCAAGCCCTCCAGGAGGAGGTTGTGACTGGACCCCTTCTCTTGTTCCCTCCCTTTCCTATCTCTCTGCTTCCTGTTTGCTGTGAAGTGATGTACAGTGCTGCCATAGGCCCAAAGGAACAGTCAAGGGACCATGCACTGAAACCCCCTGAGACAGAGCCAGAATAAACCTCTTCACTTATCGAGTAGGTTCTGTCAGGTGTGATTGAAGTGGGTTACACGTGCTGGACCAAAGAAGCGGTCCGGAGACTCAGGCCATTATTGCTCACATGGCTATGGGGTCACTTTGAAATGAACGCTATTCGTGATTAGGATATATTTCAATTAGAAATTTCTAGCCAGCTAATAAAAATGGCCAGAGCAGTTAAGGTGATAGATGCCTATATAAGTGATAGTTTCAGTCTCATTTTAATTTCACACAACCTCAATTCATGTTAAAATTCTTATTTGGACCTCAGCTCTCTAATTATTTCATAGTTTGTTTAAGTTAGCAGAGGATGATCAAGTTTGCTGGTTTGATGTGCGTGAGAGGAGTATCTTCCTTGCCTCACTCAAAGGAGCATACAATTTTATAACAGTTCTGTCAACCAAAAGCTGTGTACACGTAAGGTACCTGGAAATTCCATTATTTAAATTTCAATAATATAAAACATCTTAACTGCTGTTTTTGTTTTAAACATTCAAAACATGTAAAATTCCATCCTTTCAAAGTGCTTATGTTTTCCCTTTATGTAAAATGCTACCATATAAATGCTATAACATGAAGAAAGCTATTTTCTGGAAGGGCTTTAATAAATGAAACTAGCTGAGGCATTACCAGGAGTACTTTTTGGTTAGAGAGCAAAGATATATTTGTCTTTAAAGGATTTGAGTACTTTCTGTCTAGAAATCCAGGAAAACATGAATTTGTGTAGAAGAGAGTTCCTTCTTGTCAAATGGTGCAGTAAAGATGCCAAGGATAGGTTCTGAACACCGAAGCTCCAATTCTGAACACCGAAGCAGGTTTACTCGCAGCAAAAGGTAGCAAGGACTCTTGGGTCCTAAGAATTATTCTTAAAAATGGGCAGAAGCAGTGCCTCTGGCTCAGTGTCTGTACTGTAGGCAGGATGTCCTGTGTGTCACTGTTTGCTCCCGGCTCTCTATGCTGGAGAAAGATTGGTGACAACACCTCTTGGGCTTTCCCATAACAAGATGTACATCTCTTGAGGCTCTCCTGGAGAGGCACGCTGCACATAAATGCATGATAATGAAATACGGTTCTCTTTAGGGGGAGATGCCTTCATCATAGAGACTCATTTCAGGGGAATAGATAGGTGCATATCCATCTTTTAGGGATAGACACCGGTGCCTAGTTGCAAGCAAACACATATACCATCCCCCATCCCTGCTCCCACCTTACATGCTGCTATCCAGAGACTCACATGTAACAAATCCCTTGAGATTGAACATGCTTCTTTCACACGTGTGAAGTTAAACCCTCCATAGATACAAGCATCTTTCCATTATGAGTACAACGAAAAACTTTCTATCTCTTGAAATTTCAGGGTGCCATTGCTGATTGAAATACCTGGCACAATCATGAGTTTATGATGTTCTTAGGACAAAGATAAGTAACACTTATGGACACAACCAAGAAGCATGACTTTCAAATATATATAGGCTAGAGAAGGAAAGCAAGACTGCATCCAAAGGGTCGAAACATTCCCTTCCTCTTGCTTGTTTTTTAACGATGAAAATTGACCATGGGTGGTAAATGTTGTATCAGATGTTATACTCAGACTGCACACTGACTCGTTAGCCAGCCTCTGCTAAAGAAACAGAGGTGCTATGTCTAGAAGATTCTAGAAGCACATTGGAAGTTTTGTTTCCTTTCCCTCCTGTCCATTCTGCTTAAGAGTTGTTCATGTGCATCAAATGGCTCAAGCATCCAAGTCAGACTTGTTTTCTTTCCATCTCTAGTGTGTGATGTGTGAGGAAGAGTGAAATATTGTCACTGGACTCTACTGTAGGACACATGTACCGAGCAAGGCAAAGGAAGGAATCGAGGAGAATATATTAAAAAAAAACTGTATGCATACTTAAAGTCTTGTGAGTTATTAAAAAAAGACTCATAATGAGAATTTACTTTTTAAACTCACATCTTTTAAACATTAGTATATTTCCAAATGAAGTTGAATTAAATTGGAAGAACGTAGACTCAGGTAGGGAAAAGAAATTATTGCTATGATTATATCAGAGGAAGATGTTTAATAGTTATCCATTTAATAGACCTGCTGTTGCAGTATTTTCTGTTTCTGTGGAAGGCAGTGTTGATTTACTTGTTTGGAGTTGCTGATCTTCCTACTCTGATATATTTAGATGGTGTGCAAATTTTCTGAATTTTCCCCTATAGATGGTGTTCGGAAACACATGATCAAATTGCATTTTACTCAGTATTCTTATGTTAGAATCTGTTTGGGCTGATTCAGGGGATTTTTTTTTTAATTGGTAGGTCCTTAACAGTGAAGATGTACTAAGTCTATTTCAAATTGGAATAATGATCTTTTAGTTTCATATGCACTTTTATTTTTCTTAAAAAATTGCCTTGCCCTTTGTCTTCAATTAAACCAATATCTTGCAAGAATTTCTATTCCTAAGTGAATGAAAAGTAAGTCAAGACCCAAGTAATCATTGTGGAATGACTTCTTCTGTGAAGCGAGGGGATGCAGCTTTTGGCCAATGCCTATGGGACGGCTGAATTTTAAAAAAGTTTATTGGTTATACTGAGTGTATATTAAAAAATGCTCTACCTTGACATTACGATGGTGTGGCTGCTGCTTCATTCCTTCTGTATCATAGGAAGTGGGTTCAAGTCTGTCTTCTAAATCTGCATTTTGAATTTTTGGAGGAAACTCTATGTGCCTTTGCTAAGGTCCTTGATCTAACACACTGATGTTTCTTGTTTTGAGATCAAGACTGCCAACTGGACTTAGCTGACGGCCAGACATGGGTAAGAACATACAGGTGTGCTGGGAATGCTGGCAACACTGCACCGTGTGAAAGGCTAGTGCGGGCAAGTGGGGAAACATGTTCATGATGGAGTCCTGGCCACAGCACAGCCTGTGAATCCTTTACTGATCGAACATGGAAGCATGGGCTCAGGTTCTGACAACAGGCTCCAGGGTCCTTCCTCATCCCTCTTTTATCTGAGGTACATGTGGCCCCAACTCAACATTAGGGATGAACCTGGGTCTCTGAATGAGTCCAAACAAATTCTAACCTGAGAATACTGAGTACAATGCAACTTGACCATGTGTTTCGTGACATCATCTCCAGGGGAAAATTCAGAAAGTTTGCACACTGAGGATAAACTCCAACATTGCATGTTGAAGCTCCAGTTCGCTTGATAAGAACGTCATGAAACAGTAAGGAACAAACTTTCAATGAATCTCAAGCCATGCCCTGCTAGATTAGCTGATGTGGGACATTTTAAAATCAGGGTGAAGATCACCTTCCCGAAGGTAAGCAAGGAAGAGATGGTTCCACAGGGAACGTGGTCCTTGTCCTTGAGAATCCTCCGAGTCCAGTGGGGAAATAATGACAGAGAATATGATCAACCTCAGGAAATAAAAAATATTTAATGAGACCCTAAGTGTTACCCTGGTTGTTTTCAATATAAAAAAGACTCATTTCCGATTCTGGTTCAGGAAATATTTTGCAACCATTGTGTCTATAAAAGGTAGTAGCTGAGTTTGATCCTGAGACCCAGGCAGGCTGGTCACTAATCTGGTTCTTATTGTTAATCTGGGTGAAATTAGGAGAAATTTCTAGACTTTCTAAGACATAAGATTTTTGGTTTTCAATCTTTTAAATGAAGCCTGAAACAGGGGCATCCCCTTCACAGGGCAATAGGCATTTGCAGACCCACAACCCTAGATGCACAAGATACATGTCCTTGTCCCTTGGGACTTGCCAGGGGCCAGTTCTGGGGACTGGAGGTCAGAGTTTCCAGGAGGGTCAAGTGTGAATGCCTGGCAGTTGGAACCCTGTGCAGGTTCAAAGGGTCAGGCCCTGGGAAAGCAGGTTGGACCCACTGCTGTCCGCCAGTGAAGAGCCTCCAGGGCCTGAGTGCCTGGAGGCTAGAAAGCACCAGGGAATTGCCCCTTGTGACAACAAAAGATAGACACCAGACAGAATCTGCTGATTTCTTGGCAGGTGCCAGTGTGCCTCTCACCGGGGAGTGCTCACTCCTTGTGCTGTACTAAGAAGTTTGGCCCCCAAGTGAGGAGGGAATACCACAGAGCCTGTTAGGGAGCTGCCTGAAAACCTGAGACAGTTGGTGGTAGACAAACTGGGGTTTCAACCAGAGTCCCATCAGGCTCCAGGAAGGCTGAGGCCTGTGCTCTGATATCTGAGTTGCGCTCTACCCCCAGTAGAAACGATCAGACTCTCCGCTTTGGTGGCTCAGGCATGGAGCACCCCCAGTTTCCCCAGACCTCAGCTTACCTGGTAGCTCTCATCCCATGCTGATCTTAAGACTCACCTTGCCTAAAATCCTTTTGTGTGTGTGTGTGTGTGTGAAATCTTGCTGGGCCTATACTCTTCTTTCTCTCCTTCCACTCCTTAATTTTAGACTTGCTTAAAAACTGTTGTCAATACTTACTTTAAAATAAAAATCAGGACAGCTGAGGGTACTAATGTCACCTAGTTGCCAATTAAGGAGAAAAATGCCAGAAGGTGGCATTGGCTTGCTTTTGGATGTAGGGACCCACACACACACACACAGTCTGTGCTCATAAAAAAGATGTGCTGAGTATTCCCCTCAGGGGGATAAGCTCTGAAACCTCCTTCTTTCCTGATTAAACGATGGGACGGGGTGACAGGTGGGGGAGCAGGGGTTGTGGTCAGGGTCATGGGGGTGGGCATGGCTGCCTGGGGCAACACCAGAACCCCATTTCAGGGGATGTCCCAAATAGAGTGGGAGCTTTATTTTGGGGAAAAAAATCCTTAGCGCTTACCCATAATAGTCCCCCTCAGAGAAGCGGCTGACCGTGGGAGGCATCAGAAGCCTGCTCAACAAAGACATCTGGCCCAGTTTCGCCAGGCTCTAACCTCAGTGTGAGTCGTGCATCTTCTCCTACTGTTTGTTTCTTCTCTTGCTCACTCTGCTAAATGATAAATCAACTTGGCAGGAACATTATGTTTCTATTCATTTGCTGGAGAGTGGGGCACATGGGAGCATCTTTGCTACATGTTAAACGGTAAAACTGTGACAATGAGGCAAAGACGGGGACCAGGGCCAGCATTTGGGAAACCAGCAGGAAGCAGGAGTCTGAAAATCATTTACCTTTGCCATGAAGTGGCTCCCAAAACTACTGTGTCCTGTAACAGATTTGAATAGGGGCATTATTCATGAGCTGTGAGGTATGTGCAAATTGCAGTGAAATCAAGCTGGGAGGACAGGAAGCAGTGTCCATTCAAGCAACCTAAAGTGTGACAGACCCCAGGGGTGGCTCAGAACCTGCCAGCATAATTATCCATGGACCTTGTCACCTCAGCCAGCTCAGCACCTGGCCATGCAGCAGGTGGAGGGCAGAGGGGCAGATGCTGGATGCTGTGTTTTCAGGGGTGCCCTTTTGTGTATGTTCTTATCCTGGACTGAGGGGAGGAGAGAGTGGCTCTTGACCAAATCACAAGGTAGGAAAGTGCTGTTTTTGAAAAGAGATCATTATGATTGGCTGTGAAAGGAAACTTGTTGCCATTAAAAAATAATCAGTAACTTGCAAATGCATGTCTACATCTTCTAATAATACTGTCTGGGTTGTTTGTCCTTGGGAATTTAAAAGGTAGCACCCTGAGGACAACATGGTCTCAGCAGGTTGGGGGCGGGAGGGTGTCTTGCAGGGCCTGATGTGTGGTCTCCCCAGTCCCAACAGGGTGCTGGCCAGGAGTGACACACTCCCAACACCTTGTGGACATCAGGACAGGACAGCGCTATGATCAAACAGAAAAAGCAGCAGGCAGGCAGAGCACTGGCCTGGGGCTAAGGAGCCTGGGATCCTACAGACCCTGCAAAGGGCCTCTCCTGGTGAGAAGACTCCAGATTCTGTGGCTCAGAGCCTTCCTGGGAGGGTACGGGCCATGATACACAGGAAATAGCACAGTTGTGAGCTTCCCAAGTTCTGAAGTAGACGAAACGTAGGCTGGCAGAGCTCTGTAATGTGGGGTACCTTGTGTTGGTGCCCAGTTACAAACCCTTGAGCCCAGTTCTGTCCTGGTTTCTTGACCTTCCAGTAATCTCTGTGAATTGAGGAGCCAGAACAGCACAGGTGACCTTTCAAGGTCTTCAGAGAGGGGCGTTTCAGAGTCTCACTTAGAGCTGTCCCACCCGGTGCAGCCCAAAGTGGGTACCAACTGTCCCTTACTTTTCGGAATTCTCAAAATCTCTGTGGTGCCCGTATGTGATCTTCATGGCCAGTGTGTCTGTTGTAAAGGTGAGGATTCCAAGACAGAGAGGGGGAGAGAGGACCATTGTGTGCTTGGTGAGACCAAGTCTGGACTTGACCCCAGGTGGTAGCTGGGAGCTCCTTGCTGCTGCCTCCAGGCCAGAAGGAGCCAGAGGTTAAGAATGAAGCCCCTTCGTGTAGCGTGGATGTCTGCAACAATCCTGGCTCCACCATCTGCTCACTGCCTGCTGGTCAAGGGTCTGCCTCTGTGCCTCTACCTCTTTATCTGCACATGAGTTAGGAGCACTTTGCCCAGCGTGACCTTGTCACATGCTAATTAGGACAGGTTGGTGCCTGCAGTGACAGAAACTGTGTTTGGTGCTTATTCTCTAACTGAATAATTAGGAGAGGGTGCTATGCACTTACCAGGCATTAATTTGCCTAATCATCACTATCACCCACAGGAGTGTACTCATTCCCATTTTTGAGATGAAGAACCTGAGGCATAGAGAGATGAAATGATTTCTTAGCAGTGGATTGTTTTCAAGGCAGAGCCTGACCCCAGGCAGGTAGTCGTCAGATGCTTCTGCTGCTGTGTGCATGGGTAGCACAAGGCTGGGGCCCCAACAGCCTGGTTCCCTCCCCTGCAAGTGTGGGGCAACACAGTCAGGGCTGCAGCTTGGCTGAAGGATTTTCAGCCCCTGTTAAAATGTGAAGCTCCCTTTGTTTCCATTAAACCTTACACGGCTTGTAAGCTGCAGCGTCAGGGACTGTTTCTGAGGCCGCTCTGCTGGAGGAGAGGAGGGAATCCTGAGGACACTTTCTGCAGAGGTGATGAGGACCCTGCTCCTGGGGGGAAGGTAGGGAAGATGAAACTCATCTGTCTTCCAATTTTTGCCGACTTCTGAAATGATTCGTACGGTGGGATCTCATTAAAGTTCATTTTCTGAGCACTCTTTCCATGAATTGTTTTAGTGCTGTGATGTGTGGGGAATCATAGATTAACAAGGCCCCTTTGACAGATGAGGAATTCAAAGTATGGAGAGGTCACTCAACCAGACAGTGCAAATCCAGCACCAGCAAACAGAATCCTGCCTCCCTGCATGAGTACGATTTATTTTCCTATCCTCTGATGAACTTTAAGAGGAGGTACTGCATGTGACCTCTGCAATCAATTTTAAAATTTCAGTGTTGATTTTCCTCTATGACCCCAGCTTAGGAGGAAGGGTCAGGAGTTCTTCTTTGCTAGTTTTGGCACCTATGTGGAGCCTTTCTGGTGGAGGGTCTGTCATCTAACTTGTAGTTTCCAATCTCTTCTCCTGAAATGCAGGCTTAATGATGCTTCCCTGCCTTCTAGATATGCAGCGAGGGTTAATTAGATAATGTTTGCATAGTGCTTTGAAGATGAAAGTACCATATAATTGTTATTACATAGCATCTCTTCAGAGAGCAGGAATGCTTCAACTTTGGGGAAATATTGAACATGCCTTTGCTTGTATCAGTCACTTTTGGAAGAAACTTGTCAGGCGTTGGTGAATTAATGATACTGTGTAGAATACCAAGGATCAAACAGTCAAAACAAACAGTGGCCACTAAGAAGAACATGTAGGATCACCAGAAAGCAGCTGTCAGGGACCTTGGTGATGGAGTGAGCCCACCCATTCAGTTGAGAGTGGCCAAGTGGCACTCTCAATTACTGGATCCTCCCATGAGGGAATGTGGGTTGTTAGGAGAGTGTCACAGCTCTACTGATGACAAAGTGCTGCTGTTGATGGGAGAGGCACACAGAAAATTCTAGAAGAATTGGGATGTAAGACATGCCATAGGAAGAAAGGATAGGTAGCTAAGCAAAAAAATGTTTGAAAGTTATTTCAAAGATCTCTTGATTGGTCTCCCTACCTCTGGTGTGATTTCAGCACATCAGTCTTGTGTTCTTCCCATTGCCAGATATATGGTACTTTTTACTGTGACAATCTGTGGTTTGTATTCATTTACAATGTGATATTTCAGTCCACATTCAGGGGAGGAAAATTATTTTCCACCATGGTGGGAAGTGTCAAGAACTTGTAAACATGGCTTAAAACCTCTGTGCATACTTGTTGACTGATTGAGTGGGTAAATAAATGAACAGCTGTTCGTTGTATTTTGTTTTTTCTATTTGCAAGATGAGAGGAAGGCAGTCTAACTATAAATTTTACTGCTATCTTCAATACACAGAAGATACTTGTGCACTTTTTAACATGTTTGCAACTCATGGGACAGTATGTATTTCCTTCTTCTTATAAAACCATATTCTATTATTGACTGGAATGAATAGGCATGAACTTGACTCGTTTAGATGTTCTTTTCCCACCCAGTTACTCAGATTCATCTACTTGTGGGAGCCCTGGTGAGTGGTGGCAGCTATCTGCAAAAGCAGTTATATAATACTCTAGCACCACTGGGCCTCTTAGCGATCGTTCACCTCATGCTCATTATCACTTTGCTGGAGTAAATGAAGCCAAGTTTTGAAATTTTACCTCAAGTTTCTAAATTGTTCTGAGATCCCCATAAGAGCAAAGCAATCAAGAAAAAAAATGATGACTTTGACGCTGAGGTGATGCAAAAAGCCCTTTTCCAGTCCACACAACCTCTGGTCCTCTACATTTGACACATATGCCATTGTCTCTAAAAAACATCTGAGCTTCAGATATCACTCTTGATGACCATGTAAAAGCTTCCCAGGCTCTTATTTATGACTTTTACACTGTGATTTTTATGATTTGATGACTGGGGTGGGAATCAGTAAAACATGAGAATTTCCATCAAAGTCTTCTGCCTTTCTGTCTCTAAGACCAAGCTAGCATCCCAACTGTGTGGCTGAAGCACCTTAGAGCAAATGTCCTGATCAGAATGCAGCCCTCTCTTGGTTATTATCTTTTAACCAAGAAGTGTTGCACCTAGAAATTTCCATAGAAGCTCAGACACTTCACTAGATTTCATGGGCTAAAGTGGTTTCTGGCCTTAACAGAGTAGAGACTGACACCTGGGATGATGTTGTTCAGGAAAGCAGGAGGCTGAATCCATGAGAGGGTACGCAGGCCTGAGTCCCCTGCTGAGGTGGCAGTAACAGAGGGGACAAAACAGCAAGCGGGGCCAGAGGCAGATACTGGGCTCAGATTCTGCAAGCTCCTTCTTGCTTACTAAGGGTTTTTTGCCCTGTTCTTCAGTGAATAGGAAGCCATGTCAAGCAGGAGAAACTCCAACAGGGAAATGATAGAGATCGTATCTAAGATTGAGAAGTATAATAAAGGTAGCAACAGCAAATGGAAGAAGAGAAAGAGCCATTTTAAAGGGAGAGAAAGAGCCAGAGATATCCTTGGGGTGGGGTGGGGCCAGGTAGTAGTTCAAACAAAAGAGAACAAAACCTAAGCCCTGGTTTTCACAGGAGAGTAGAGGCGGGCTGGAAGGGGGATTGGGAAGGCTGATTTGCAGCATCTGGTGTCTGCTGTGGAGGCTGAGGGGGGAGGTGAAGCTGAGAGTAAATCTCCAGGATTTGGAGAAAGAGGGAGAAAGAAAGAGAGGTGGCGTGGCGTGGCGTGCGCAGGCTGTGCAGGGCATGGGGACGGGCTCTCAGTATCTGGAGGAAGCATAGTTCTTTTAGTGGGGTTGGGGGAGTTGTGTTCCTATCTGTCATAGGACTGTTTTGTTATCGATTCCCCACTTTCCCTGCTTAGTCTGTTTTCTCAGAGTTGGAACTCAAACTGTTGTCAAACCATGTTATTGGTTTGAATCTGAAATATTCCCCAAAGGGCACAAGTGTTCAGAGGTGGGGGCTTTTGGAAGCCCAGACTAGATTATGGGGTCTTTAACTTCAGCCAGTGAGTAATAATTGAGATTCATGATTTGATGCATTCATAATTTGATGGCATTATTAGGAGACGATGTAAATTTAGGAGGTAGGGCTAGGGAAAGGGAGTGGACCTGGAGTATGACCCCCAGAACCGTCTCTTCTTCCTGGCCCCCTCTCCTTGGGGTGCTCTCTCTCTGCTGTGAGGTAAGCAGCTGCCACTCCTTCCCGCCATGATGTTTCACCTCACTGCAGGCCTAGAAACAAGGCATCCAGCTGACCACGTGGTGCAAAATTTCTGAAGCCAGGATCCAGACTGAACCCTTCCTTTTCCAAGTTTTTATCCTTGGATATTTTGTCACAGCAAGGAGAAGCTGACTAACATAGACCATCAGTGAGGCCCACACCTAGGAGGTGGTTGGAATTACAGTCTTCCTCCCCACTCACTCAAAGGCCATCTTTAGCCCTCTGCACACATTTGTTCCTAAATGAATCTCTTCCTATGAATCTTGGTACAACATTCCTAGCTGCTAAGCATGCCCATCATGGTTCTGTAGCTGGCAGAATGCCTGCCTTATTTTTCTGTATCTTCTGTGGTCATGCTCATGAGACTGGGCTGAAACCTGCTAGGTTCAGCTTTCAGACAATATTCTTTTCTGCATGTTTGTTTTTAAAGACTCACAGGCTCTTCTCAACTTTTGTGAATGGATGCATTGCTTTTTATGAAGGAATTACTTCTTTGCCCAGTGTTACCTGCAAAGGCCACTTGGGTAAGAAAAATGGCTTTATTTTAGCTGTGAGGTAGAGGATCACCTGCTGCGCCTGCTCGGTGGCGTGAGGAATGTAGAATGCCGTCCTGAGGGCTGCTGCCAAGGTGACCTCTGGTCTCCTCTCCTCTGGTTCCAGCCAGGATGGTTGGTTCTATTGGTTCTCATTCCAATACTCTTAAGTATCTGGAGCTGAGATTCTTTATATGCCAGTCACATTTAGGCTTGATTATTTTTATTCCATAGCCCATAGAGGATACAGCACACTTGTCATTATGGAATCCCAACCACTTCTTTTAATAAATAATGGAACTAAGTGTGACAATTGGTCCCTTGTTTAAAAGATCTGGATGTAATGAATGATGTTATTGGTTTGCTCCCATCGTCCAAACATGCATTTTGTCCTATACCCTTTGCAAGAACTAAAAATAGCTTCTGTGCCACTTTTAGAGTTTAAGAATTCTATCTGTCTGTCTGCCTATCTATTCCCTGTGAAAGTTATACTCAGCCTTTTGATAACACATATTTGTCTTGGGAAGAAATTGGATTGTCTGAAAAGTTAAAAAATTTTGATTTTAACATGCTCAGCATAATTCATTTCAAATTATGTTTCAAACTATTTCTCCTTTCGTGGCAGATCTAGCTATTAGATTTCCATGATTCCTTCTTCCATCATTGGATGAGGATCATTAAAGCAAATCACATTAAAAAATAGCTTAGAACTTTAAAAAGAGCCTGTAAAAATGTAACCGATTGTGTTGCCATGCCTCACACGCTCACGCACACAGCCTCCCTCTTCCACTCTCACGCACAAAGTGTGATTCGGTGACAGGCAAATCAGCCGCATGGTGATGTAGCAGACAGCCCTGCTCCTCACATCTGTTTGGATCCAGCTCATTTCCCTGGTGCTTAAGCTGTTAGCTCGCATGCAAATACCTGCTTCCAGGGAACTGAGGCCCAGCGCTGCTTTGGGCCTAAATTGATTGCTGAAGTTACAGGACTGAAATGCCTCAGGTAAAAAATTCAGTCAAAAGAAAAACATTAAGTCGACAGCTATGTAAAGCATGCTGCCTGACAGCCAGGATGCTCGGGGGATAGAGGAGCTTCTGCAAATAAGGTCAGCGGAATTAACACTCAATTACCCTTGCTATGAAAGGGCCGGCAGAGGGGCTTCCCACTCCTCGGAAGAAATTCCTGGCTTGAGTGTGTTGTAGGGTAACCCCCTTTTAAATGATACCTGTTTACAAACTAGGTCATTTACTTTTTACCCTCCACCCCAATTTAAAATGTTCTCTGTATCATTTGAACTGGTTTGGCCTTTAAAGACAGAAAATTGCATTAATATGTCCAGAGCAGCTCCTTGGTTTGTGCCACACTCAAAGAATAATTCCAGTCTCAGATGCTTTTATTTCCCTTCCCTTTGTCTCTCAGCCTCATTACTCTGTATAGGGGGCACATTCCCATGAGCTGAGCGGGTATCAGCCTTCTGCGCCAGAATATCTATGAAAAATAGAAAATATTGTTTCTATGTGCTCTGAACTGGATCTAAATATTATTCCATGGTATAAAAGCTTGGACTCCTTATATTTTTCCACAACGATTTGTTTTCCCATTGTTTGTCCTTTATAATGAATCATCTCTTGACCCCTGAATAAGAAACCACTGTGTGTGCTCATTCTGTTCTCTGGAAGCTCATATGCAGAAACTTGTGTGCTATAAGGTGTGTGCGCACATGACTGTACTATATACAGGGTGCTCCCGAAAATGGCTCTACAAATACAACGTTCGCAATCTCTGGCTCTCTTGAGAGTTTCTGTTCCCCACATACTTGTTAATGATTGCATTTGTTTATTATTTACTTATTATTCACATCAGTGTAGCTGTGCACTGATACCTGTGACTTTGAATTCTCTGATTACCCGTCCTAAGGATATAAATCACTTTACATCAGCTGTCCACATTCCTCATCAGCAATTTAAGTCTCTTTCCCCTACTGCCTGTCTTCCTGTTGGACTGCCTCTCTTATTTTCACTGATTTATATGAGTTTCATTTGACTTCTATGATTTATGGTATGGCTAGTAATGCTTTCTGGATGACACACATTGGAAATATCTTCTGCCCCTCTGTCACTTGTAGATTAATCTGCAATGTACTTGGTGGAGCAAGGATCTTTAATTTGAGTGTAAAAACATCTTTCTTTTTCTCCCTTCACAGGAACTGCTTTTGCTGACACACACCTCCTGACCCCAGACTCATCAATTGATTTTCCTATTCCCCTACCCCGCAACAATAGCTTATTTTCCACCAAGCTTTTAAATCCATTTTGATTTATTTTGATTTATAAAGGGAGGTAGGCTGTAACTGGATCTTTTCATTACAATGAATGTAACATTACTATTGTTTAAATAATCTGTTTCTTCTCTATGCTTTTATGTGGTACTGCTTGTATTATGCCTCACTTTTGGTAGGAATTTGGGTTTAATTTTAGATTCTTCATTTTGTTCCATGGCACAACGGATCATTAATAGGACCAGAAATGTAATATTTTATCCATGATGGCATGAGCTGTGTCTTACTATGTGGTTGCGTAATTGTAAGTACATAACACCTGTTTTCCTCAAGGAATATCTAGAATTTTGATTGGAGTGGTATTAGTTTGCTACAATCCTTAGTAACCTTTCTTCTTTTCTGTCTGTACATGTAGAGATACTTTCTCCAAGTAGCACATGAATGCTGTGAAGTTAATTTTGAAAGGTCCAAATCCTCGAGAAGGAATAAATTTCTGTGCTGCCATAAATTGAGTTTTCAAGTCCTTTGTGCTATACCAGTGATGATGGTTTTGTGCGAAGTCGCTTGAGTTCTTACCCTCTCAGGTGTTACCTCACTTACTTTACCAGGCAATAACCGAGCATCTGCTGTGTGGCAAACACTACTAGGTGTTGTCAGGGCACATTTCCAAATGTCCCCATTACCCACATGTTTTAGTTAAGCCAATTATATTTCTTTGGCATCCATAACCTTCGCTGCCCAAATAATGAGGTGTGGGGGAATCTATATTTCATATTAAAGAACTCAGATTAGGATCCAAATGCTGGCAAATACTCTCAGGAGATCTGGTCCCCATCCTGCCACCAACTAGTGGGTCAATTAAATGTTCTGAAGCTCTACTTTCCCTTCTTTAACATTTAGAGATCGGCCCCCATGATAGAGTCTCTTTCAGCTCTAAAATGATTTTATGGTTTTTGTCCAAGTGGAGGATGGGAGCTCCTGAGTTTCCCTGCAAGAGTATCTTTGGGCGTGTCTTCCTGGGAGGGAGGAATAAGGGCTCCTGAGGAATGTGTGAGGCTGGGGAGATGGCAAACAAATGCAACCACCTACGTGAATGTGGAAGGGGAACTGAAGTTCAGTGACAGCGTCAGTAGACTTTAATTTTTTAAAAATGCAACTGTTATTAATAACAAGTGCTATTTGTCTACTTATACCATACAATGAAGTCATATGATATCCACTTTACCTTAAAAGTCCCATCTTTGGAAAGGGGGTAAAGAAGAGAGAATCTATCCTTACGCATATCAAGTGTCTGTAACTTTATTTTGCACACGAAGAAACTGAGGCACAGCCATTCCAACAGCCTAACAGCCAGCCTGTCCTGGTGGGGCTGGCACTCAGGCCATTTGCTGCTCCCTGGCTCCACCTCACCCCCGCTGTGGACCCAGGGTGTCTGTGTGATGAGGTGAGCTAGCTGAAAGGGACTATGGCTGTTTCTATACTGTATTTCTGCGCTTCAGAATGAAGTCCCCGTGGGTTTCTCGGGCTGTCTGTAGCACCTAGCGATCTGGCAGAAACCCCCCCTGATTAAAGAAGACTTACCTGCTGCCCTCGATTTTTAAAAGTTTCAGTTGATACCTGTGTTTGCCAGAGACCCTGCCCTACCCAGGGCTTTTCCAGCTCTGTAGATGAGAGTCAGTGTGAAGCGCAGCAGTGGAAAAGCAAGCCAGGGGTTCCTTTTTCACACACCTGTGTTCCTGTACCCTGGGCCGGCTGGTTCCCTGGCCGAGGAGTTCAATCAGGCAGCAAGTAATTGGCCTGTCTGAAAACAGCATCAAAAACAAAAACAGTTGAGGTTGACCTTTGACTCTGGCGAGTCTATCCAGCTGCTAGGAGGCACCCTCATCAAGCAGGGCTTCTCTGCGAGCCTTTATGCTGGTTTTCTGGTGTGCTAGGGGCGGTTCATTTATTTCCTGGCAGGGCTGGAAATTGAACCCAGGGTCTTGCACATGCTCAGCAAGCATGCTGTATCACTGAGCCCTAGCCCCAGCCCTTTTAAAATTTTATTTTGAAGTAGACTCTCCCAAAATTGCCTAGTTTAGCTATAAAATTGCAATCTTTGGGCCTCAGCTTCCTGAACCCCTAGGATTATGGGTGAGTACCTCCACTCCTAATTGAGGATGGTTTGCATAGCACTTTTCCAGGACAAGCAGGAGCCCTGTGGGTGCTTATCAGAGTCTTAGAAGCTTTGAATGTATTTTTTTAATCAAAAGATTTCATTTTTCCTTCTCTTAATTCAAGTTTATTTCTTTTTAAAATCACATTAATTTTAAGTATCCTAAGGATGTTGGAATTAACCAAGGAATCATAAGAAAAATTAAAAAAGAGATTCTATAATTCAATGCATTGTTTCCCAAATTTGTTAAGTGAGTTATAATAACTGTTTCACTAATTTTATATTGTCAGTCACCCAAGTATCTCAGAAGAGAAAGAAAAAGACAGCAACTTTACTTTCTATTATTTTTATTTAAAGAGAAAAAAACAGGAAAAGGGTAGAAATGATACAGAATTTAAAAAGATAAACAGGAAGAAATCACTAGTTGATAAATTATGTACTGTCCTCTTAGAAATAGTTTCTCAAGTTACAAAATTAAAGCATACAACGTAGACATTCAAACAGTGAGACTGTAAACAGATACGCATGCATGAGTCTCTACATGTATTTCTATCCTTTCTGTATTAGAGGGAAAAACAAAACCTAGCAAGACAAAACAAAACAAAATCCCATAAGAACACAAAACCAAAAAGTAATATAAAACCACAGTACAAGATGATCTACAGTGGTTACTGTGTTGTCTCTTGTTATCTTCAATAGAATTGTCTATATTATCAGGCATATTTGGATATAGCAGTATAATTGAATATAGCAGTACATAAAAATATTAGTAAAAACAAAACATTGTAGACAATGAAAAACTTCAAAGGCAGGTAATAATCAAACCAGAGTAGATATTCTAGTGAATCTTGTCATCTTCAGTGTAACTGCCTATACTCTCAGACTTGATACTATCAATCATAACAGCTTTGAATAAAATCTGTCAATACAAAACAGCAATCTAACAAACCAGATTCAATTAAGATCAGGCATGGTAAACCAGTGTAAGTTATACAGAGCTTCAATTAAGTTAGTAGGAAATTAAGGATGATTACTGTACTATATCCTGCTATTTTCAGAGTAACTGACTATGCCCTCAAATCTAGTACAGGTAGACAAACTGGAACAGAATATAATCCAACTAAGCAGAGTGGTATGAGTAATGTGGGTTTTAAGTCCTGATACACTATCAACAATGTCCTCTGCCTTCTTTTTTTTTTTTAAGACTATTCCTTCCCTTTCACTCCCACAAGGTCCTGCGCATTTTGGGTCTCACCAACTCCCTCAGTTTTTAGATTGGAGGAGGACACCTGCTACTTACCTAAGTGGTTCCAAACCTTCTCACTCCTGGACTTGATCTCAAGTTGTATTCTTTACCTAAAAACGCCTCAAGGTTTTCCTTCATTATAGCTGAGTAGTTCTCTACTGCACATAAGTATCCTGTCTTTCCATCTTATGTGCAGGTGGTGGTTGAGTTGCCCCTATTTCCCTCTGGCTCCCTGTCACATAGAGCATTGTTTTCTCATATTTGATTTTCGGTCCATAAACCCTCTTTCAGGTTGATTACATTTCCTATACAGAGCATCTCGATGGACCCTACCTCCTGATCTACTCTGCCTGTATTCTTTTTTTGTTTTTAGTGTATCAAGGCCATCTATGTTAGAGATTCTAATTATCCTTCTCTGCCTAATTTCTGCTATGCTATTTTTCTGCCTTTGTCTACTTTTCTCCTTCATTCTACTGCCTGCCCCATTCACTGTTCCTAAAATCCTGGTATTTTTTTTTCTCTCTCTAGAATATCCTTAAGTATTCTCTGTAGGGTTGAATTGGTGGTCACAAATTCCCCCAGTTCCTCCTTGTCATGAAAGCATCTTGTTTCTTCATTAATTTCTAGTGACAGTTTTGCAGGGTACATCAATCTGGGCTGGAGGTTATTTTCCTTCAGGACTTGGAATACTTCACTCCAAGCTCTTCTTGAACTGATGGTCTGTGTCAAGAAGTCAGCTGTGATCCTGATGGGCTTACCTTTATAGGTGATCTGTTTCTTTTCTCTGATGGCTTTTAATATTCTGTTTTTATATTGAATTTCTGGCATCTTGATTATTATATGTCTGGGTGTAGATCTGTTTTGGTTGTAGATGGCTGGAGTTCTGTATGCCTCACATAACTGAATGTCATCTTCTTTTCCCATGCTTGGGAAGTTTTCCTTAATTATTTCTGTGAATAGCCTTTGTAATTCACCTGTATGTATTCCTGCATCTTCACTCACATTTCTTATTCTTAAATTATAGATTCTCTTGTCATCTTCTAGTCTTTGTATTGTTACTGCCTTTTTCCTTGTATTTTTAAAGGATCTTTCCTTTCATGATCACACATTACAAACTTGTCTTCAAGTTTTGATAGTCTATCCTTAGTTTCTTTTAAGCAGTTTTGCCAGCTTTCAATGGAGTTTCTAATTTCCTGGTAATCTCTTTGAATCTGCTTCATGTATTCTAGATTTTCTTTATATTCTTTATCGAAGGTTTCTCTTCTTTTTTTGTGTTCCTCCCTTCTTCCATCTGTTCTTCTTGAAAAGTGCTTAGCATTTCTTTTATTAATCTACTTATATCTTGCTTTACCTGATTTAATATTTCAATTTTGAGCTGGTCTACCAGGTCCTGAAGATATCTCTTAATGTCCATTGAAGCCATGTCTGATGTTGCATGTTTGCTACCCTCAGTCTCTTTTGTATTTCCCTCTCCTGGATCAATGTTCTCAGGGTTTTGCATTGGGGACTTGTTTTGTTTGTTTGTTTGTTTCTCTTGTCATGTTTTTGGTTTCTTCCATACAGGTGTATAGTGACGGTCCCAGCCCCTTTCCTTGTTGGTTTTGGTTCTTCTGAAGCATGTCTGCCCTCTCCTGTTTGCTTTTGGTCATTGAGGTGTAGGCTGGGGCTGCATATACTGGCCCCTCCCCACTGGGCCAGTCAACCTTCTGGGGCCTTCACTGGTTTAGTGTGTGCTACAGATTGGAAATTGGTTTGGGATGGCTTACTGGGTCCTGGCCAGGGGCGTGACCCAGGTCAAGCAGATCCCACCAATCTGCTCTGGGAAGGAAGCAACCAACTGAAGTCACTGTCAGTCCTAGTTCAGGCTCCTCCTTCCCGATTCCAACATGTTGTCCAGTTGGTCGCCCTCCTCCCTTGGGGGAGGTCTTATTCCCAGTACTCACTGGCTCCATTCTCCATTGGGCTTGCCTATCTCTGTCTTCAGCAGGACCAGCCAGTCACAGCAGTGTGATTTTGCATGCTCCAGGGGATCGCAGTTGTGCGAGTTACGAGTTTGGGCGGCTGCAGCCGGTCGCTGCTCCAGCTGTTGTGGCTCCAGTGGGTGGCAGCTACGTGAGTCATGGTGGTGGTGCAAATTCAGGTGGCTAGAGAGTGCTGTGGCTGCAAATCTCAGCTTCTGCAATTATAGCCCCAAAATTGCGTGTTTGACCAGCTCTTTTGCCTTTAGTTTCTTTCTGGGTCGAGAGAATCCATCTCCTTCTGTCTGGACCTCTCCATGGTGCCCTATTCCAGCATGAGTTGTCTCTCAGCGAGGCTGAGTATCTTGCTGCTTACCCATCTGCCATGTTGACCCCCCCCCTTTACTTTCTATTTTGAAAGAGGGACATTTGATACCAGTGGCAAAAAATGCAACTATATGGCTTGGTTATATGAAAATTTTCTGCTGGAAAATTAAAAAAATTTTTTTTTTTTACATTCTGATAGGGTTTTAAAACGTTATTAATGCCCATGGACAGAAAGTTTGATTTATTGTAATTAACGTATCATTAGGTAATTTAAATTCACTACCAGGGTTAAAAGGCTTGGATGCCAGGATCATCATCAACCTGAAACTCCTCATTTCTTTTAGGATCCAGATTTGAAAAGTAAGATCAAAGGACATTTTGATAATTAAAAATGTTATATGGCTCTACCCCAGAGCCGTGGTATGTACCTGTAGTCTCAGCTACAGGGGAGGCTTAGACCAGAGAGTCACTTGAGCCCAGGAGTTGGAAATTTATCCCCCCCAAAATTAGTAAGACTCATTTTTTTTGTTTTAATTAAGGGAATAATTTTAGATGCACAAAAATTTGGCAGAGAGTATGGAAAACTCCCATCTACACTTTCTGTCCACAGCTTCCTTTGTTATCAGCACATTGTATTAAAATTAGATGCATTAACACGGTACATTTACCATAGCTAATGCATCAATACTTTCACATTAACCCAGCCCATCGTTTATTCACATTTTCTGAAGTTTTACCTATTTCCTCTGTTTCTTTTAGTTTCCCATCCAGAATATCACGTTACCTGTAGATTGATCCCGTCTCCTTGAGTTCCTCTTGGTGCTGACGGTATTCAGACTTTCCCTGTTTTTGATAATCTCAACACTTTTGAGGAACACTGGCAGGGAGTATTGCAGGACACCCCTCTACTGGAACCTGTCTGATTTTTTTTTTGACTAGACAAGTACTAGGGCCTTAGGAGAAGAAGATCACATTGTGTCATAGCAAAGGAACACAGTATCCATTGCTGCTCTTAACCATGATCACCAGGCTGAGGCAGCCTTTCTGGAATATTTCCTGTTGGAGTTATTCTACTCTTTCCTCTTTCTGTTTGACAGTTTTTGAAAGGAGGATCTGGGGGCTGCCCACAATTTGCGAAGTGGAGAGTTATGGTCCCCTGTACTCAGAGCAAACTATCTACATAATTTATTAGTAATTTTAAGCATGAGGGATTTGTCTTTATTTCTCTATTTATTAATTAATTTATTTACGTCACTATGGACTTATGGTTATTTATTTTATAGATATTTAATATCAAACTAAAACTCAATATTACTTCACTTATTTTGTTGTTCAAACTGTTCCAGCTCTGGCCCCTGGGAATTCTTGCAGTTGTCTCTTGTCTCTTTGACATACCCCCATGATTGTGGAATTTAAAAGCAATAACACTTCTTTCTTTTTTTTTTGTGCCTCTTTTCTACCATTTACACGATGCTGCAGGCTTATCTTGTCTGTTTTCTGTTTCGCCGTAGAATTAGTTATTTCTCCAAGGCACCCTGGTTCCTTTTATTGGAGAAAGCATTAGAATCTAAGATCTAAAAGCTTAGTTTAGTTTTTAAAGAAACTGAAGTCACATTTGGGTTAAGAAAAAAATCTAAGTTGGTGTGATCTACTAACATTTTGTGCTGCTTAACTAAATATTTTCAACAAATGGGATTAACCCATCCGTCCTCAAGGTCACATCTGAAGGAGAATATTTGCCCTTAGTGACTCTTACATTTATTCAAGTGTGGGTTGCCACACTTGTCTGTGAAACATACCTCTTCAAGTGTGTTCAGAAAGAAGAAATAAGTTAGCTGGGGTCAGTTGTACTTAGAATTTACCACAGTATTTATTTTCAAATTGTACATCTATGTGAATAGATCATATTTTTCCCTAGCCCTCCCCTTCCCCACCGTGACTCTCAGCAGTGACACAGCCAAGGTCCCCAGAGAGATCTTGTGCTAAAGAGCCAGAGAATGTGTGTACCATGTTGTTGCTCCAAAGTTAGGAGCTGTTAGGTTCTACCCCTGGAAATTTAGGCACAGAAAAGCATATGATCATGGACACAGAGAGAAGATTGGTTTCCTGTGACATAAGGGAAGTTTTTTCCTTCTTTTTTTCTTTTTTTGAGAATTTTTTCAATTTAAAAAGACATGAGAATAAATGAAAACAATACTTGAGAAAACCTCTTCTATTTTTAAGAATAAATATGGTGGGAGGCTGAGGTAGGAGGAACACACATGTCTGAGCCCAACCTGTGCAACTCAGCATCTGGGAAAAGCCTGGGAAAATGAAATACAGCTGGGGGTGTATTTCAGGGTGATTGTTGTATCCCCAGTCATATATGAAACCAGCAATGGCCTCTGGCTTTCCAGGGTCCCTTCCACCCAGTCCTTTTGCAAGCTTCAGTCAGGGTTTTCCCTCCTGGGAGCTCCCTTCTCCCACTCTGCTTTTCAATAGACAGGGCTAAAAAATTGATTGTTAACTTCAGTCTTCTTGGTATAATTTTGCATATTCAAAATAGCTTTTATTATGCAAATGGATGGCCAACTGGCAGAATGTATAAAGTAGACTTACCTTCCTTAGAAGTTTTTAGGTGAGTAGTTTTTAAAGCTTTTGGGTTCCAGAGTCATACTAACTACTTCTAAAGACTCAAAAGCAGCAACTCATTAAATATGAATCAGAAAATGGCAACTTCTAGTGAGCTGAAGTAAGATGGAAACCAGTAAATAAAGTGTCACTTTAGAACAGGAACACCAAGAAACTAATGATAAATAATTGGCAGAAGAGAGTGTTTAGAGATCATCTTACTCAGTCTTCTTGTGTTATAAATCAACAAACTAAATCTGCAGAACTTGTGGAATTCTTTGATCCTGGTTCTTTGACTAGTAGAAATTATACAAAATCCAGTGATCAATTTATACTAGACTGGAGACAGTGTACATGTTGTGGATATTACCTCGCCCTATTGCCTAGAACATGGCTTAGCATGCTAAAGGCATTGAATAAAACTTTGTGAGACAGCTAACACTGAAAACGATCCATAGATCATGCTGAAACTCACCTTTGTAATGCAGCTGCCAAGGTGCTTGTGGACTTTCAGATGTAGGTCACACGTGTGCTCAGTGCTAAGGCTGCAGCTCTGGACAAAGTGACACAGCATCAGTCATCATGAAGCTTGGAGTCTCCGTGGTGTTACAGAAGAGTCACAAAAGTACAGGGGAAGTTATAGTTGCCAAACACTGTGAAGTAAAGAAGCTATGTGTGAGGACCAGGGATGGAGGGATCTGACTGGACAGGGAGGCCAGAGAAGGAGGAAGGCTGTGCATGAGAGGCCAAGGAGGAGGGAGCATTGACCAGGTGGCCAGAAGGAGGCAACGCTGCCATGCTTGTTTATGTTGAGAGTGAAGACAGGTCACTGAAGAGTTAGAAAAGTCACTGAAAGGTTTGGGGATTTTGTGTGTGTGTGTGTGTGTGTGTGTGTAAGAGATGTGACCAGAACTGACTTTACAAAGAATCTACAGAGTCCTTTCCACGACAGTAAGGTAAATAACTTGGAAAATCTAGGATGGATTACAGCCTCAAACATGCTGAAATACCTGGGCAAGACCAGCCAGTGGTGCTAGGATCTTCAGGGGCCCTGAGGATGCGTGCGGGATGGTAAGGAAAGGATGCACCAAGGATCCCTTCTTGTTTCTTCTCCATCCAGTGGATGAATGATGGGGTTATGTCTTCTCCAAGTCTAAAATCTGGATGGGGATCAGATTATGGAAGGGAAGATAGAAGATCATGATAATGAGACAGTTGAGATTTGCTTTAAAAAATACCTAGCTGCCATAAAAATTCTAGACTTGACCTGAAGGCATTTTGAAACATTTTACAGAATTTCACATAAATCCCTTACATTATACCAAGGCCACTGAGTACAATTCCAGTGCAGTTATGTGGGCAGCGGTAAACACATCTGCTTATTTTAGAGTCAAGGGACCTTCAGCCCAAAGGGCTAATGTGATGCCCCTGTGGGCCCCAGTGAATTAGTGGTAGAAGTGCAGGTAGAATCTCAATCTGGCTTCATTCAGAAGAGAATTTGTTTATTGCCCCAATTGCCTAATAATATTGTTCCTTATACCTGAATAAAATTTGAATTTTTAACATTAATTAGTAGGATTGAGAGAACTTGGGAAAATCTTGTGACAAAGGGGAAAGAAAAATTCTACTCCCCTACTTTTTACAGAAGACACTTAAGACCTATTAGGAATCTGGAGGTATATGGAAACTTTTTAGGCAAATCTACTAGCTCTGTTTGGGGCCATAGGACATTAATAAAAATCCAGGATTTTATCTCATGTTTCATATCCACAATCCTGAAATGTACAGCCTCCAACCGGGGCTCTGTACAATATTACTCAGCCATGGAGGAACACTCAGGACTGTTTTTGCTTTTCTACAACTATGACAATGCATTTACAGTCTAGAATTTCAAAAAATTTCCGTATGATACCTGCATTATTTACTTAGTAAACTTACCTTGTTCAACAGCCATATTTAACTTTCTTTGGAATCCTATCTGGGTTGGCAGGTTAGGGCCAGACAAAGAGGTGAGGCACTCATCTGCTGGAAAATATAAATCTATTTCCCCAGTGGTTGAAATATTGCATGGTTACCAAAAATACCTATGAATTTTTTTCATTAGTACCATATATTACACTCACTGAGTCCATTTAAGACATGGTTGACTTGATTATTTTAAAGTGAGTTGAACCATTTGTTTGTTCACTTAGGGAATCTTAGATAGTCACTCAGACAATCGCTGATTTCATCATGTTTGTGTTTTACACAGCCGAGGGAAAAGGCCTGGGGCAGGGTCACAGGTAAGCTTCTAGAGTCTTCTCTGTTTTGTCCAAGGCCATACCAGGTAGGGCACAGTGTTCCCGGGATCTCTGTTCTGAGACTGAAGTGGCAGTTGGTTGTTACTAAGATGAGCTGTGGGAGAGCAGTGCTGGGAGGGTCCCCGTTACCAAATCTCTTCCTGTTCCCAGGGAGCACTGTGTGTCCAACATGGGCGGTGGGGGGACCCACCAATATAAAGGTCACTTGGATAGGGACGGCTAGAGCACAAGAGTCTCCTGTACTCATACACTGCCCCACACACTTCTGATGCCAGGTTTATAGACTTGTTTCCGCACAGCAACTCAGTGATTCTCCAACAGACAACATCCAGGTGTTCCCTGATTCAATTAAATTCTGACTCTGTCCAGAGAGTGTCAGATCCCACAGGTTAAGAGCTAAGTCCCAAAGAACCACCCCCACTGCAGATGTGAATTACAGAACTGAGCCTCCAGACCTGATGATGGGCTATATTTAGAGGTGCCCATGAGATCTCCTCAGATTTGATTAAGAAACTCACAGAACTTGGGGAGATACCTTCTCATGTTTGCTAGGTTTGCAGATTAAAAGACAGAGTAAAGTATATCAATGAATATCCAAGTAAGTTGATGATTGGATGAGGTCTCCAAGGTCCTGAGCTCACGTACTTGTGTCCCCAAGAAGTTGGGGGCACCCCTCTCCTGAAAGGTGGATGTGTTCCCCATCATAGAATCTCCCCAAACCCAGACTTTTATTGGCATGGTACTGGAGAATGAATCCAGGGCTACATCTCTGGACTCCTTTATCTTTTTATTTTGAGACAGGTTCTCACTAAGCTGCAAAATTGCCTAGGCTGGGCTCAAACTTGTGACCTCCTGCATCAGCCTCCTAGTGTGGGACACTATACCTGGCTTCCGTTTGGATTTGTATGGAGGCTTCATTACTTAAGCATGATTGACTGATTAAATCATTGGCCACTGATGATCAACTCAACCTTCAGCCCTTGTCTCCTCTTTGGAGGTTGAATAAACGAGCTCAAAGTCCCAGCCTTTTAATCATGTGACCAGCCAGTCACCATCCTGTCTAGGGATGATGGCCATCAGTCATTTTATTTACATACCAAAGACACTCATCACTCTGAAGATTCCACAGGTTTTAGGAGCTTTGTGCCAGGAACCATAGGACAGAAACAAATGTTAGAACAAAAAATTCTCCTCCCACGTATGTCCACAAGACTTTTAGGAGCTCTGCGTGCCAGGAACCATGGACAGAGGCTGTTACATCACATCCTGCTTGTTATGATTTAGATCTAAAATGCCCCCCTCTTCCCAATTCTTATGCATGTGGGGGTGATGACGCCATTGATGATTTCAGTAGCTGAGTGTGCTGTTAGGAGGTGAGGGCTGACTGGATGTAGGTCACTGGAGGCGTGATCTGGCGGGGTAGAGTTTTGTCCCCCGTTGCTCTCTTCTCTGCTTCCTGACCACCATGGTTTGAACACCTTTTCCTCTGCAGTCCTGTTTCTGCTGTGGAACCAGCTGACCATGGACCGAAACCATCCTCTCATGTAAATTGGGAGTATTGGGTATTTGATCCAGCAATGGGAAAGCAACTAAGATTCTGCCTCCTAGGTTTCCCTAGCTTTTGTCAGCTGAGCCTGTGACGGAGCCCTTCAGTTTGTGCACTCAAGTTGATATGATAAACAATCACAGAAAATATTCTTATTCTTTGTGGAGAAGACATGAAAGCACATGGTAACCGAGTTTATTATCGCAGGTCCCACTAGCGGTGGGGGAGCTTGTGTACCGCTCTGTAATTCCAGTGTCCCAAGGTGAGCACTAGAACATTGCCTCTCCAAATCCTGTCACCATTCATCCTCTTTCTTATCTCAGTACCTCCAGAATACCCACTGCATGTCATAGTTATAAAGAACACATACATCTTTTTAATGTGCAAATCGGTCACATAGTTCAAACGCTGGTCTCATGAGAGAACAGAATATTTGAAATACCTTGGAACAGAAGGTGTTCTGATGTAAGCAACAGAAAACCCAACTCAAATGACATGAAAAAGAATACTTGGCATCTCTCATGAGCAGCCTGGAGGAAGAACAAGTCCAGGAGAAGCTGGCCCAGTGGCCCAGTGGCTCAGTGGCTCAGTGGCTCAGTGGCATCATCTCAGGCCAACTCATGCCCATCTTTTCTGTCAGCTGTCTTCAGCTTGCGTCCTCTATTATTAGACTCACTTCTTTCACGGCTGCCGATTAATACTGGCAGCATCCAGAGCCTTGTCCTCATGCATCAGGTGAAGTCCAGGGGAGCAAAGGGACCACACTACTTTCTGTGTCTAGGACAGGAACAATGTCATGGAAGAACTCCTGGAACCGCTTAGTCTCATGGACCCGTGTTGCAACCTGTGCTCTGCATAACCCACCACTGGCTTGCTGAAGGCCTGTTTTCCTGATGCTCATGGCTCCTAGCTACAAGCCAGCTGGGCTCCTGGGTGGGAAGCACGTCGGGGAGGCCTGGTAAGTGGGCAGCCCTCAGCTGTCTGGCATGCTTCCAATCCCAGTGGTCATGAAAACTAATTCTACATGCCGGTTAAACTTTTGGGTGAAAGCATCGTGGCCAAGTTTCCATTTTGCTTTAGATAAGGCTGTGTTGGACAGAACAAAGACTAAGAGGAGACCTGGAGTCTGTGCTTAGCTTCTGTGGTTCTTACTTTCTGTTTGTACCAAATCAGGGCCTGAGTACACGGGCTCTGATGTGCCCTTCCACGAGAATATTGCGTCTTCTCTAGATGATGTCAGTTTCAAGACCTTCTCGCTGAGGGAGCTCTGCTGGGCCAGGTGAGGCTGGTGGTCTGTTTCACCCAGTGATGCACCAGTGGGGCCATTTGCACAGCCACCTTTGCTGGCTCGAGCTTCCAAGCTGCTTTGACTTCCCAAGTGCACCTTCCTGGCAGAGTCTGATATGATGAATGCTGGAGACCTACCAGTACTTTGTGAGGTGTGGGGACATCTCTCTGAGTTTTGTTTCAGAGAAGGAAGAAAAAGTTGTGTTCCCTAAGCTAACAAGTTAGAAGGATCAAGTAACTCTGGATAATGCATATTTTTATGTTTCGAACACAGATTGGCAAAAAATTATGATACAGATGTGGTGAAATAATATGTGGGTCTGGAGTTTTAAGAAGTACAATGAGTTAAATTCTAAGTACTTGAGTGAAATTAAAGTTGAAATAGATTGTTTCATTTTTTTCTCACCATTTTTATTAAGTATTTATTATAGGATAAATAGAAGAAAGAGAAAGAAAGGAAGAAAGAAAAGAAAGAAAGAGAGAGAGAGAGAAAGAAAGAAAGAAAGAAAGAAAGAAAGAAAGAAAGAAAGAAAGAACCAAAGAGTGAGTTAGGGGCCACATTCCCATACACATTACTTAAAATGATTATGTTGGAGAGATTCAGGTTTTTCTTGACACCATTTGCCTTTTTCCAGCACATATGGGGGAAATGTTTTAAATTGCATCTTTTATTTCTTAAAAGCAATAAAGATTTTAAAATCCCTCTTAATTTTTGATACTAAGTCAGTGTATCATATTGCATCTGCAGCTTGACCGCACTATGTTTCTAAATCAATATGCCTTCTAAAATTAGTATTTGAAAAAAATTTGTTCACTAAGTTTTGAGCCTTTAGTGGAATGCAAAGAAATTACAGACCCAGAGTTTTCAGCTTTCTCCTGGTGCTTGACACTATACAAATGACAATATCCAGACAAAATATAATAGATCCCAAGACTGGAGTTGATTTTTAGCAAAATCTATCATCAGCCACTTATAAAATGAGTGAATAATAGTTTTAATGAAGAAAAAATTTGTCACAGTTTTTATGAATTTGTTGCAGTATAATTATGTAGGTCTATGACCAGGCTGTTGGTCCAAGTTTGGGGGATAAAACATAACCAGTGAACTCCAGGTAAAAGAGAAGATAACACTACTTTGCAGGGGTCCTTTAGGATACTGGAAGTTCTGCTGGTGCCACCAACTCTTTGGTTCCTGCAAGATAATCAGAATCACTTAGGTGACCACACACTTTTTACATAGTAGCAGATCTGATAAAAACCAAAACCATGCCCAGACTGTGACTTGGACACAGTTCCTAAATGCTGTCAATATTATCTATCTATCTATCATCTATCTATCTATCTGTCTGTCTGTCTGTCTGTCTGTCTGTCTATCTATCTATCTATCTATCTATCTATCTATCTCTCTATCATCTATCTCCAAACAGCAAAAAAAATGTTATGTATTATCTACATTGCCAATAATTATTATATATATATATATATATATATATATATATATATATATATATTGCCAAACAGCAGGGTTCCAAGTTCTGTGATATTGCTTCTAAATTAGGGTAAAAACGCCCAAACATTGATAAGAGTTACATTCTCTCTTTAACTTTTATATATAATAAATCACTAATGAAGTTCTAGTAGGTAAAAATGAAGAACTGAGAAGCCTTTATTAACAGTGCTATGATAAAAAATACTCTTTCTTAATCTTTTCTAAGACCCTTTATAATTTACTAAAGCAGTTAGTAGAAAAGTAAAAGACAATCAAGTAATGTGGTTGAATACATGGAACTCTATCTTACCTGAAATCCTTGTTTGGATGCCATGAGCAATCAGAAAAAGAGTGAAGTTAATATTTTTAGTATCTATTACAAGCCAGTCACTTTCAAATACATCCTATGAGATTTGTAGAGTTATCCTTATTTTTAAAATTCAGGTTAGGATTTGTTCAAACTGTCATCATTAACAGGAGCTGCCACAGTCTTGGGGTCTGGGGAATGACACTTGTGGAGCTTCTTTGAGGTACCGTCCAGAAAGGGCATGAGAGGTAGCTCCCCATCACCGCCCTGCTGAAAGAGTCGCTATTTAAGTCAAACATAAGCTACTGTGTGTTACTTTCCTTCCAGGAATCTAAGGTTACAGATATGCAGTACGCTGTGATTGTTACTGTCTCACGCTTATTAAACAGAGTTGCACAGCCCTTGGGCCAGGCAGAGATGAACAATGAGCCCAAGCACATTTGCCAAAGCGCCTCTGCAACAGTCTCAGGGCCTGTTGAAAGGAAGATTAGGCTTCATCCCTCACTTCTCTGCTGCAGAGTTACAATTTCTAGCCCTGACAATCAGTCCTTTCATACTTCTCTGAAGTTGTGGTCTCTTCCAAAATATGAAAAATTACATAATGCAATGAGAAGTAGTTTAATCTTTCTTTATGGACTGTGAAAGTTTTTTTTTTTTTTTAAAGTACTGTATTATAGGGTCTGAAGGAACAACGCCCAGCTGTCTAATTTCAGCACACGTGAAAGTTCAGGGAAGTAACAAAGGCAACATGTTCGTAATGTGGCGATTAACCCACAGGCTAAAGCTAACCCAGGAATCAGTCTCCTCTGTATGCATGAGTCACAGGCACTGGAAATAAATGCAGCAATCTCTGACTTGAAATTCTTCATCTTTGAACATCTTGGTCATTCATTCTAGCCATTATTGTGCATTTGTGTGTGTGTGTATGTGTAAGTGCATGTGTGTATATGTGTATATAAGTATGTTCTTACTGTTTACATGTGCTTTTGAGTGTAAAAGTATTAACTAAATAAATTACTAAAGATTGTTTTAGCTACTTTTCTTAGTGGAAGGACAAAATACTGGATACCCAAAATTAAAGGGCTAGGTTAATTTTAGCTCACAGTCTGTAGAGGTTTCAGTCCATTGTCAGCTGGCTCTCAGGGAGGGTGGCAGGGCAGAGGGACTTCACAGAGGAGAAACAGTCCATGGCAAAGCAAGGAGGAGACAGGGAAGCAGTAAGCAGCAACAGTAAACCTGTTTTCTCTCTCTCCCTTTATATCCTACCCAGGTTATAAACCTATTGATTGGTGCCACCCCCACCCAGGGTGGGACTTCCCATTATCCATACCCAGAACTATGCTTATTCTAATCACTGGACTAATTTAATATCACACACCCTTAATCTCAGTATCATATACCCTGGATCCAATCAACTCCAAAAATTCCCACCTATCAACACATGAGACTGGGCAAACATCTAGATACAAGCCAATAATTATTTATTAAAGTTATTAGCAAAGTATAACATTTTCTGACTCTTATAAAATACAAACAAATATGTAGAACCATTGGGTCACATGGTCATTATGTCTTTGCTGAATACTACTTATTGGAAAAAATTTTTCCCTAGATTTATAGAAATATTGAAAGCATAAAATCTCAAATTCTTCTCAAAACCTGAAAATCATATTGATATTTGTTTGCTCACCACTGTAAGTGATATGAAAATTGGAGGCAATTAACCTTTTTAGTCCTTTATATTCTGACATGCAAGTTAATAAAATAAAATAAAAAAAATCTTAAAGACATCTAAAATTTTAAACCTTCCAAGTGGTCTCACTATCTATAGCAGGTGCTGGAGAAATATTTAGATTAAAAATATGATAGATTTGTGAGTAGCTAGGTCTATATGCTACATGAGACTTATTTACTCCATGATTGTCTAATAATTTAGTCACATTTTTCTTTCAACTTTACAAATAAGAGAGTTGAGAAAATGAAATCTAAATGATATTGTTTTCTTTGACTTCTAAGAATCTTTTCAATTCATTAAAAACCCCAGTTGGTACCATAGTTGTATATTTTGTTCAACTTTTCTTAAATTTTCCTTATCCACATTACTTTTAAACTTATGTATATCTTTGAAAATCACTGCAGTTCCTTGTTTTTTATTTTGCTTTTAGAGGAGGATAATTTAATTAATGATTAAATGATACACAGGTTGAGAATACCTGGTCTGAAACATAAAATCTGGGATGTTGCAAAATTGCAAACCTTTTGGCCATCAATAGGATACCATGCGTATCCTATCCCACATCCAGGTCCCACATGGACCTTGTAGGATAAATTGAAATAAAAAAGCAGTCATACTAAAAACACTGTAAAGATTTTTGTGCAGAAAGTGAAATGCAACATGAATGAATTTTGTGTATAGACTGTCACATCAAGACATCTCATTATGTATATGCAAATATTCCAAAATCTAAAGAATAAATTCCAAATTGGAAACATTTCTGATCCCAAGCACTTTGGACATGTAATATGCAACTTGTCTGCTAAAAGGATTTGCCATAGCTGTGTTTTGTTGCTAAGCAGAACTAGGACTAGAACTAATGCGTCTCACTATCCTAGAGTGTTAGATTCTCAATAGTCATAAAAAAGACCCGGTGAAATTATCCCTTTTAAACACTGCCATTCCATTCTCAAATAATCCATGAACTGATAAGTGAAAGAGTGAAAGACAAAACACTCATTAAAATGGAAAACAAACATGCCAACAGGCCAAGAAGCCACTCAAGTAGCATCAGGAGCATAAAGGACAGGCTCCAATCTCTCCTTCCCTCTCCCGCCAAGCCCCTTGAAGTCTGCAGCCTTGAAGTTGAACCAGATCTGACTCAAAGGAGAGAGGGCAAGTCTGGCCTTGCAAGGCTCCAAATCAGAGGAGTTGCTTTCAAACAGGGAAGGTGGTTAACTAATGGCACTTTGCTAGACATCAAAACACAGACAAACATGGAAACCAGCACCAGGTGGACCCCACCAACATCCTTGAACATATTTTGTCAACATGCAGTTGTGAAATCCTTTGCTGTGGTCACCAACATTGTGAGGCATCACTGTGAGCTGAATCCATGCAGCCATTAGCTCAGAACCTGTGAAGTTCCAAGTGAAGAGCTGGTTCTGAGAGCAACACCACAAACCCAATGTTCTCCTTTCCATTTATTTTTTTGTAATTTGTCTCTATCTTTTTGTGCAGTGGTCCATGTAACAGACACAATTCTTTTCTGTTTATTCACATCATCCAGAGATTAAGAAATGACTTTAAAAAGTGCCTTTGCCTGGGTGTTTTGTGTTTGTTGAATACGTAAGTAAGCAAATGATGGAGAAATGATGCAGATTAAATACCTCATGCAAAATATTGTATAATTTTGGTCCAAGAGAGGTTAGATATATAACTGCTCTTTTTAATGCAAAAGTGCTACAAACAGAGCTTCAGGAGGGCAGGCACTCGGTATGCTGTGACTCTTGGTATTATGTTTGCTACAGAGAACCAACATGCTATAGGAAAAATTATAGCAATGAGAATATTCCTCTTAAAGAATGGGAATGGATCTATAGTTTCAATAAACTAGAAAATATACAGGTATTTGCACTCAAACCCTGACAAAGCAAAAACATCCGGGGTAATCAGGGGAAAATATGGAGCTGCAAGTATGCTGTGTGGATTGAACACACTGTTTCAGCAGAGATAGAGGCAGGAGTGTAGCATCCTTAAATCACAGGCAGAATCCGAGAGGAGGATTTAGGAGGTGAAGAATGAGCTGTGGATATGAGAAAAATATTTTAGGGTCACAGCAGGGATAAAACTAAAGGAGAAGCGGAGCTCCAGTGGCAGAATTGGTTAGCACATGGTACTTATAAAACTAAATGACATGCTCTGGGGAAGTAATATAAACTAAGTAACAGAGGAAGAAATATAAAAATTATGGTTGTGTATGATTCCTTATGTTCTGACAAAATGCCATGATAATTCGAGAATGGCAGGCCGGATAGAAGGACCAAGGATGAATAGTGTCACAGCCACGTCTTTGTTATTTTTATAACATGAAACCAAGAAAGAAGTAAAAGAATAAAGAAGACCTTAATTCCTTATTAGGCCTCCGATTGAACACAATTTACCCTCTATTTTGACAAGTTTTCTTAAACATCGTAAAACCAAGGGGTTTAAGCATCATTCTTTTTGGTCATCTCTCTTTAATAAGGAAACACAAGAGCCCAGAAATTCTAGAGCCATGGAAAAGAGGACACATTGGGAACCTGAATAATGAAGGGAGACAGAGTTGGAACCCACTATTCTTGGAACCATACTCATCAAAGAGTTCTTCTGGTTCAATATTCATTTCTTCTTTGGCTCATTTATTTCTTTGTTCAACCACTCAATACTTTAGCTATGGGAACACACGGCTCTGGTGTCCTTTGAGAATGTAACAATGAGTGAAGGGTGAAACTCCAAGAGTGTCACAACTGGGGGACAATGGAGATTTTTTTTTCTCCAATCAATTGTTATTTCTTACTAGTAAATAGAGAAGCACTGCTTTGTAGGTGAGTTGGCATGCTGCAGCAGGCAAGCATGGAAATGTCTTATTCAGGGACAGTTAGCTAAATTAATCATGGGTAACCTATTGAGAGATTTGCATCTTAAAGGGCCTAAACATGCAGACCTTGCTTCCTCTGAAGCTCCCATTAGGCTCCCCTGCCACCCCACCATCTACCTCCTTCTCTTTTGTTGTACTGGTTGTTGATCTTAGAAGAAAGAGTAACCTAGACTTTGAAGAGCTTGTCATAGTGGGCAACAGGAACTACTCAATTTAATCTGTTGTCCTTTCCCTTAATTTTAAAATTATAATTCTTTCACTTCAAATGGACTTTGATCTTTTTTCTAACTGCTTTACAGAACTACAGCCTGGATAATTTGTGTCTTGTGTGTATCATATTGGTACAAATGTCAGGTGTATACACACCCACTTATTGGGTTAGCCTAATTTATCATTACTGGATTTTCATGTCTAGCCTAGGGCTGGATTGTAAGAGAGACAAAGTACTTCCACATTTCCTTCTGCATGCCAAAAAATTTCTCCAAGTTACTTTATTACATTGTCTTTGATTCCATCCCCCCAATCTTGCTTAACTTTGTGAGCTAAATTCCTTTTATATGCTTTTTCCATCTTATTTCAAATATATATTAGAGAGCAATCTTCTCTTATTTTATATTTGCAAATTCTTTAATCCAGTGTTTGTCCATATATTTTTATAAGTGTGTTTTAGGAAAATACTTTATTTTAAAAGGAAAAAAGTAACCTTTTACTATACCTCTATAAATTTACTATAATTCTGGTTAAATTATCATGTTTGAACTGGGTGTGGTGGTGCACACCTGTGTTCGCAGCATTCTTGAGGCTGAGGCAGGAGGATTGAGTTTGAGGACAGTCTGGGCTATATAGCAAGACCCTGTCTCAAAATAATTAAACTAAATTAAATTAAAAAGAAAAAAAATTAAAAAATGAAAGCAATTCCCCTCAATTTGTTTTTTACGATCTGAGTGGGGCCACTTGCCTCTCTCCCAGCATGGTCCTATCTTACGCTCCTTTAGTAGAGGCTTTCTTTGTTCTTTCGTGACTCTTGTAAGATCCTCTTCACTTTCTCTGCTCTGGCAATGCTGGATCTATTAGTCCTGCCTGGTTATGGCAGAGATGAAGCAACACCCCAAAGATGTACAATCGATCATATTCTGGAAGACTCTCAAGCTCCCTCTGGCTTCTTGTGTCCCTTGGAAGTGCTTCTAAGGATGGCATTGCACCTGCTGTGCTCTGCGCCTCTCTAGGGGATGCTGACCTAGTGACAGACTGGTGGTGCAGACTTCCTTCATGGGACTTACTTGTTCTTCTCCTCAATGGTTGCTTAGATGTCAGGCTGATTCTTTTTCTAGGGTGCAGAAGAGAGAAGATTGGAGAACTGACCACAGAGGAGGGATGTGTGGACATGCTTTTCCCTGAAACTCACTGGCCTCAGGGAAATGGTCGAAGGGTTGACTGCAAATCTGATTTATATCCCAATGGAGGCTGACAAGGTTGGGCATTTACAGAACTGTGAGTTATGTTCTGTGTGTCTGTTTCCCCAGCAGCACTTATTTCCTGACTTGATCAAGTCTATTTCTACTCACAACTAGTGACCTCCCCCTCACCCAGACTTGCTCTGGTGAGGCAAGATATTTCTCTCCCCTACCCAGGGAACAGAATAGCTTGGCTTCATCCAGTGTTTGCTATTTTCATGATTTTGTATCAAGTTCCTCATTGGTTAATTGTGTAATTAAGTGATTTAAATTGTTTTGTGGCTATAAAGAGATCTCTAACTTTTGGGGAAAATTATTATTGAACCCAAAATATCCAAACCAGAGTATAAAGCATACAAAAGAAGCACATTAGAATCTGGAGAAACAAACAGAATGCCATTAAAGGGCTCTTACAGTCAGGCAAAAGGACATTAAAATGTCATGAGAGGGCAACAAATCAAAACAAACAAACAAACCAAGCTCTGAACAAACGAACAGGAAGGAAGTTTACTGTGCCAGATGAGGGGAGTCAGAGTGGGAGAACTAGGAAACATGGATCTCAGTTTGAGCTGCCTGCTGGCAGGTCACTGTCACAGTGGCTGATGTCACAGTGTCCAAATAGGTCAGTATGTCCATCATAGTTTGGGCATGAATCAGATCCTGCTGGAATCTCATTCCCAGCTTTCTCTGGTGGATATTATTTTATCTTAATCACTGATTAAGATTGGGTTAACAAAAACATCTCTTAATCCTGGGAATGGTGAGGGAGATAGAGGAATGATGAAGTGAATCCGACCCACAATATCCTGTTTGGGAATCATATGCATACATTCGAGCAATTTAAATAGTTGTAAAATCAGGTCTGGTGATTCAAATTTAAGAGATAATTTAACATATTATCTGCTTTGAAATAAAAAAGTTTTGAGAACTTAACAAGTATGTGAACAGTATTAAAATGCTAAAGAAATTCTAGATTTATCAAATTTAGAAAATTGTTTGATTTATAAAAAGACTTGTAGGCTGGATGCAGTGGCACAGAGCTGTAATCCCAGCATTTTGGAAGCTGAGGCGCATTTGAGGCAAGCCTGGGCTACTGAGTGAGACCTCGTCTCAAAAAAATGAAAAACAAAACAAAAACCTTAAGTTCAAAAAAGCTTGTATTTTAGAAAGGTTCTAGTTCTTAGAAGTAATTGATATATTTACAACAATCAAATCTATTAAAGTTATGCATACAGTTTAAAGCAATAAAGGAAATTCACTGTTTATAACATTTTGATTATTAAATTTGTCAGATTCTAAACAATTGATATAAATAATTATAAGATAATGAATGCTTTAAACTTTTCAAACAGTTATAGATTAAACTTAAAAGCTTATAGACTTGAATAATTACGTTTTTTTTTCTTTTGGATTTTTGAGAAAAGGTCTTACGATGCAGCCCAGGCTGGTCTCGAACTCATGGCAATCCTCTCCCCTCAGCCTCTCTAGTGCTGGTGTCATAGGCATGTGCCTCCACACCTGATTGAGTTACTTTCATAGGTCATGTTAATTGTAAAGTCCAAAGTAACTATAATCTTCCTCATGGTTAAAACTCGCTCTCAAAGACACCTAAATTAATTTTGCTATTTGAAAGAGCAACAACGATAGCATTAACAGTTTTGGAAACATGATAGCAGCTTTTTAAAAAGGTCTAACACGGTTTTTGTTAGTTACAGACTAACAGAGCTGGCCTTTTTTTGAGATGTGTGCTACCCTGGATGGTTATGGAGACTTTTTAGGAAACTGAGATTAATTTTAATCCAAAGAAATAATACTCATCAGTGCTTGAGATTTCTAGAGTTAAAACTGCATTCACTGAGTACCAACTATCTTTGACTTCTGAGGGATAAACACAGGTCCCATGTGCTGCTGGACTGTAGAACTTGTCGGGGGAACTGTGTATATTTAATAATGACTGAGAGCTGACATAGTAGCCCTGGGTGCTGGAGAGACTCGAGAGTGGACTTCCACTGGGGAGAAGATGGATAGGAGGCCTGAGAGGCTCTGCAAAGCTGCCGGGAGGTGGATACCAGAGGGGCAAAGGATACAGGTGTGCAGAGATGGGTTGGGAGCAGCCAGTCAGTCCAGGGACACATGACATGCTGGACCATTATAAGAACAGGCGGGAGAGGGGAAGTCAAATTTCTACCTTGTTCCACCTTTTCCTTACTGTCATTCATCTCTAACCAATGCCCTATAACCACTATGAGCAGAGAATTAACATTGCATTGGACATTATAAGTAACCAAGAAATCAGTTGAAGTATGTGTGTATAACAGATAGCTATCGTTTATATACCAATACTGTGCCATCTTACGCTGTGTACGATATGGATGTTAGTGTCTAGGGTCCTGGAATTGACTCTTTTCACTTCTGCAATGAGACCACAGGCAAACAGAGATGATAATGTCTGCTTTGTTGAGTTCTTGGTTAATTCATTCACTGTTTTGGTGAGTGTGTGTGGGTTGTCCATCATAGTCTCTGCTGATAAGATTCTTTTTTTGTGTAAGAATATGTGATGAATGAGAACTATGCTATGAAAATGATAGGGACTCAAATTTTTGCTGGTGAGAGGTTAAGGCCTTGGGGCTTTATTGCATAGGTAAAGGAGAGTGGGCAAAAGTAAATGAGACAAGGTCAGAGCCTTCCTGTCCTGCTTCCTCTTAAAGATTGGGTTTAAATGGAGTAAAAGCAAGGATTGCATTGACGTCATGGTACATTGATTGTTCTTGGGCTGGTGGTGGGTTCAGGAGGCAGAGGCTGGGAATCATGAGATTGCACTTAGGTAAGAATAGTGAGACACTTAGGTTAGGAAGAGACAAAGAGGCCTTCCTCATGTCTGCCCTTTGCCATCTCCCTTTCTCTGTAAGCTTCCCCCAGAATCCTGGTGGTGAAACAGAAACTCTCTCACTGACTTTTACACTTCTTTCTCTCTTCATGGCCACAGCATCATTCTGCCAGGGTGTTCATCTGGAACAGCCCGGCTTTTGACAGATGGCCCCACTGGATCTGCAGTCTTCAATTTATTGTTCTAAGATAAGGATCGTGACACCTGATACTTGGCAGTGAAGCTATAACCTGGAAGCCTCCCATCCCTGGATCTACTTACAATAGAGGAATGTAACATGTCAAGGAGTTGCCTTCCAGATAAATGGAGCCAGTGATGAGGGAAAATTATCTTTTTTTCCTCTGCCTGGGAAAATCTTAGCCCTGCAGGGCTATGTCTGGGAAAAGATTCCCATTCCGGCTCCCTGCTGCTGGGAGGACTTGCCTAGCCTAGGACAGACTTCAGCTTGGATCTGTGGGAGTAGGGTGCATTTACTCTGTAAGACAGGGTCTTTGGGCTCTACCCAAAATCTGCAGTCAGATACCACGTACTCCTTTTGAAAAAAGTGTAACTCCTTTTCACCAGAGGCATTTCATGTAATCAAAACCAAAGGCTTTGTGGCTGGGCTCAGAATGGTTTGCTACTTGTCATGATGTGTTTGCAATGTCAGAAGGAGCTTGAAGGAACATGTGTGCGTTTAATTCCCTAGCCAAGCCTGGCTCCGCAGCAGGGGCTGGCGCTCAGTGAGGTATTGGTTTCACCAGCTGTTTGGGGAGCGAGACACACGACAGGTGGGTCGGGTTGGCAGACTCAACAGCTTGCCTTTGGATTGCCAAGGACGAGAAGGGCTGGCTACAAGAGGGGTTGGTCTGTGTGGCTGGCTGCTTCTGGCGAGGCAGAGAAAATGTGACCACCCTGACAGGGACAGACACCAACACATCTTTGGTTTGCTTGGGTGGTCCCATTGTGGGCACTGACTGTCAGATCAGGTGACAGATGAGTCAAACTCTGTTTCCCTGGCCATCAGTGCACACATAGAGGTTGATTAACGGGCAGTGGGCAACACCTGTTTCCTTCAGCATGCACTCAGTTGTCACAGAGTCTGAAATTCCATTATTAGGACTTCAGTTCTTGGGTCTTGAAGGCTTTTGCAAAAATTTCAGGGAACCCTATTAAAACAGCTGACTTCATAAGTAACTCAGGGAAGGGAAGCTCTTGGGGTGAGTAGAGATCTGGTATATGAGAAGCCCCAGAAGGCTTGGACAATAGAAGAGAAACTCAATCTCATGCTAATTTGCTTGTAACCTTATCAAAATGAATAGCCGGTCAGCACTTTGTTCCTAAAATAATGAGAGATCTTGTTCTATTCTGTTGAGAACTTTACATATTTTGTATGTAAATGTAAGACCATCCATGGGACCTTTAGCCTTAACAAACAAAGGAGATTACTCTCGAGAGCTCTTTGTAATCAAGATCATGACTGTCAGAAAATTTCTGGACTCCTGGAAGACACTTAGGAACTAGAAGGCGGAAATGACTGATTGGGAGGATGTAATCAAATGCTTCCCCAGCTTGATTTCCACTGTCTCCTCATACTTTACTGTTCACTTTGCCACAAAACAAAAAGAATCTGCACTGGATACAGATGGAGCTCTCAGAGAAGTGGGCTTTACCTCAGTCAACAGTGCTTAAGGCAGAGGATGTGGCTTCTTGAGAGAGAGAACTTTGGGTTCAAAGTCCGGTCCTACAAGAAAAGCAGTGTAAGCAGATGCTCTCTGAAGGAAAAATCAAAACAAACCAACAACACATCTCACCAGTCTGTTCTATTCCACGGAAAGTTCCTAAGTTGAGTCAGCACCAAGAAAACCTGGGTAAATACAGACCAAAATGGAAATGTCAGCACTTTCTAGATTAATAAAAATTCTGTTTGCACTGAGTGCTCTTCAAGTTTTTGTCTAAATTGAGATTCTTAATTGAATATTCAATATGCTTTAATTGGGTCATTTTTGACAGGATTGTTTCCTGTGTTCTGTGAATCAGATGACACATCTATGGAGAGTGACCTGCTCAGATGACGAAGTGGCTGAGTTCACTGGGGGCTCTTTGTGGTGACTGTTGCATGAGAGCCTCAGAGCAAATGTGGATACGTGGGAACCCACCACTCCATTGTCACCAGACCCCTAAGAGTGCCTTTGCTAAGGGATCTAGTGTGTATATTTGCTAAATTAACTGAAAGATTCCAGCCCTTGTCTTCATTGACCTTTAACTTCCTTAAATTCTTTCCTCCTTCCCCTCCTAATTCCCCTTTCCCCAGCTCTCTTCCCACTCCTACCATTCAGGCTGCTTCTCAGGTTCCTTTTCTGTGCTGCTTAAAGTGGCATCCCAGAGCTCCTTTTCTGGTGGATTCCCCTTGCTCTCTCCATGGCCCTAGGCCACCCTGCATGGTGAGAATGTAGCCTCTCCTACCTCTCTGCAGAGCTGAAGCCCCTTTAGCAGTAAGGAAACCTCCCAGTTTTACCTCCCAACTTCATCTCTCAGCTTGATCTCTCCCTCCTTCCACCTCAAGTGCCTAGGGCCTCATAGGACCAGCTGTCCTGGTCACAGATCAAGTGGATGAGTGTGTCTCTGTGTGTGTCCCATGTGGGAATCTCCTCCTTCCTACTTTCCTGCCCTTTTGGTCTGCTATCAGGTCCTTGTGACCTGAGGACCCCTCCTTTGAACAGAAGCGGTGTCTCTATTGCATGCTTGCCTCTAGGATGGCAGTGATAATGACAGTGACTTGTATTTTTGCCACAATGCAATGACTGTATAAGATCAGAGATTGCATCTTAGTCATTTTGTGTACTCGGTTACTACCAGTGACTACTGTGACATGTATAAGAAGCTCATTGCAGAGTTGTGACCCAAAAGCATGAAAGCCTGTCTCACTTGCATGAAACAGCTGTAAGTTCTCAGTGGACCTGGCTTCTCCCCCTCCTGTCTCACACCCTTGGATTTTAAGTACATATTATGTTGCCTGAGTAATCACTTGTGAAGCCTGATGGCTGATTCCAGATGAAAAGAGAATGATGCACTGTCTCTATTTATTTTGTGAATTGGATGAAAATAGATGTCTCTTCCCCATACCACATAGTCAGAAGTATCTAGTTCTTGTTCAACTTATCTTACATATCAGTTAATCTAAAGAAAATCTTAATTGCGACACCCAATTCTCTCCATTGATAATGGTATTTTTACTAGGAAAATACTATTTTAGAGATAGTGTTAGCTCCCACCCTGTCCAGTATTCCCTTTGGAATTTCTTATATCCTCCATCTTTTTTTCTTCCACATTGGAAAAAGTGTAACAGACTCCTTGTCCCTCTTCTCATTTCTCTCTTCCCCATTTTCACCTTCTTCTCCTTTTCTTTTTCATCTAAATTGGCACTCCTGCTTCTTCCTAACTTTCTGGTTGCCTTAAAATGAGTTAAAATCTTCAGAATAATCTTATCTGCTGGTTTCTTCTTCTTGGTTTCAGTTGTATTGAATTTCTCCATCCTAAAAATATTTCCCTTTAAATAGCTTTACTCAAAAGCCATTCTAAAGCTAACCTTGTAACTGCTGCCCTTTTGGAAAGTAGCGTCTACACGTACCTGTTTCCTCAAGGTCAAGCCCTTCTGTGATCTATGGTAATCTGTGTTCCACCTCCTCATCCTGCTGCTGCTGGCCGCATTAAGAATTTACTAATTTTCCTCCTTCCTGGTCTCATTATCTTTGATATCTCTGTAGAATCTGATATTTTGGACCACTGCTTCCCTTGCCTTTTTGCTCTACTTTCCTTTTATTCACTTTTGGTTTTTTATTTTTGATGCTGGAAATGGAACCCAAACCCTTGTGCATATTAAGCATGGGCTGTACCTTGAAGTTATATCCCAGCCCCACTTTCTTTCAGTTGTATTTTAACCTGCATGCCTTTCTGTCTTATGTACTAGTTTTCTTAGATTTCTATAATGCATTACTCATGTATTTATTGTTATTACCAAATACCTGGGAAAGCCAATTTAGAGGGGGAAAGGTTTATTTTGGCTTAGGGTCTTAGAGGGTTCAGTCCATAGTCTGTTGCTCCACTACTTCCAGGTTTGTGGCAAGGCAGAAAGCATCATAGTAGAAGGGGTGGCAGAAGAGAGCTGGTCACCTCATGGCATCCAGGAAGCAGAGAAAAAGGAAAAGATCCAGAGAGGAAGGGGGTTAGAAACAAGGTATAGTCCCCAAGGTCACATGGCCATGACTCATTCCCTTTAACCAGGTCCTACTTCCTAATATTATGCTCAATATTGCCATCAAATTATGAGTCTATCAATGGATTAACCCACTGGTGAAATTAGAGCTCTTCTGATCTAATCACCTTCTGAAAGCTCCATCCCTAAATAGGTGAGACTTCTGGGAGACGTTTAGATCTCAGGACACAGACTGGGTGACTTAACAACAGCAATGTATGTTCTCAGAGTTTATTAGGCTAGAAGTGCCTGATCAAAGCGACAGCTGGGTTGGTTTCTCCTGAGAACCCTCTTCTTTGATTGTCTAGAGCTGTTTTCCTCTGTTGTCTTTACCTGCTTGTCCTTTCCTGTGTGAATTATTTATGTTCACATTTCTTCTCCTCATAGGCACATCAATCATATGTGCCTATATATACTACCTTATTTTCCCCTAATCACCTCTTCAAAGATCTGGTCTCTGAGTACAGGCACATTCTGAGTTTGGACTAAGACTTTAACAAAGTTTGAAAGGACTTAATTCAGCCCATATCTGTTTTGATGATTGGTTTCTCCATCTCTGTTTCTCTTATCTACTGGTGATCTCAGAAATTGCCTCATACCTTTTCCTTCTGCTCTCTCTGCGTCAGTGATTCTTGGAACACATTCCTGGACTTGTAGTTGCAGGTCTTCATTTCTTAGCCTCATCCCAGACCTCCTGAGTCAGTCTCTGGGAAGGGGCCTCACAAATATACCTTCTAACAGCTTTCCTGGTGATTCTCCTGTATTTTAAAGTTGGAGAACTATTAGTCTTCATGATCCCTGGCAAACTTAGTTACATCTCTGGTTTTTGCTCCCAACTCCTTGTTGATTTCTTTAGTTTAGGGCTCTTTATCTGATTTTGGAGCCTCAGATCCGCATTTCTAACCATCACATAGACAAGGCCATGCTGGGTGAAGACCCACATCTCTCATTAGCCCCCAAAAATGCTCTCTTCTCAGTGCTGGACTTGGCTAAAACCTTCATGTCTATTCACTTCAGTCACTGAAATTTCTGTGATTTATTTACCTGGCCTTTGTCCCTGGAAAATACAGGTGATTCTTCTGTAGAAATGACTCTTGGCTCTTCCTAGCAGATACATTTTTCTGGATCACACCCTGTCCTTGTTCTCTTTTTGAGGTCTGACAAACTTCTCTGACTCTCTCCACATCACCCTCAACTCCATAATGAGGTGGAGTCCCTTTCAAGATCTAAGTGTGTCCTCTTTCTGTTCCCCACTTTGGACCTGCTGGGTGGATGATGGCACCATTTCCTATTGTGGCTGGTCCAGAGCTATCCTGATGCATCCATTTGGGTTGACCTCCCCATTACCCTGAGGTGCAGCCATGTCTGGGACATCTAGCAGCTGGGTTCTAGCTGCTGATAGACACCAATTCTTCTGTGGAAATGCCTTCCACACCTCATCTCGCTCTATCCTCGTCACATAAACAAGACTGAAGTCTTTCTGAATATGACCATGCTTCCTAATATAACCTCAGCATTTCTTTTACTCCAAAGCCCATTTTCTTCCATCTTCAGCTAGTAAACTTCTATTCATCATCCAGAATCCAATTTAATTATTCACTCTAGTCAATCGTCAATCTCCCAGCAGTGTGAGCTCTTCAATTTGTTATTTATATTCTTTTTAAAAAAATTTTTATTTAAAGAGAACAAAAAGCATGTAAAGGGTAGAGATAATACAGAATTTCAGAAAAAAGATAAACAATAAGAAATCACTAGTTGATAAATTACATATTGTCCTCTTAGAAATAGTTGTTCAAGTTACAAAATTAAAGCATACAAAGTAGATAGTCAAAGAGTGAGAGTGTAAACAGCTATGCATACATGAGTCTCTACATGTATTTCTAATATTTCTGTATTAGAGGGAAAAACAAAACTTAGTAAGACAAAACAAAACAAATTCCTATAAAAACATGAAACCAAAAAGTCATATAAAATCACAGTACAAGGTGATCTACAATGATTTCTGTGTTGTTTCTTATTATCTTCAATAGAATTGCCTATATCATCAGACATGAATGAATATATAGCAGTATAATTGAATATAGCAGTACATAACAATATTAGTAAAAATAAAACATTGTAGACAGTATAAAACTTCAAAGGCAGGTAATAATCAAACCAGAGAGGATATTCTAGAGAATCTTGTCATCTTAAGTGCAGTTGCCTATACTCTCAGACTTGATACTATCAATCATAACAGCTTTGAATAAAATCTATCAATAAAAAACAGCGATCCAACAAACCAGGTTCAGTTACAATCAGTCATGGTAAAACAGTGTAGGTTTTACAGAGCTTTAGATTGACTTAATAGGAAATTAAGGATGATTACCATACTATATCCTGTTATTTTCGGGATTACTGTTTGTACCCTCAAATCTAGTACAGGTAGAATGATTGGAAAAGAATATAATACATCTAGTCACAGTAGTGGGAGTAATGTGGGTTTTAAATCCTGGTACACTATTAACAATATAGTGTATCAAGGCCATCTGTGTTAGAGATTCTAATTATCCTTCTCTGCCTCATTTCTGCTATGCTATTTTTCTGCCTGTTTGTCTATTTTTCTCCTTCATTCTACTGCCTGCCCCACTCATTGAGGCCTTTCTGCCACTGTTCCTAAAATCCCAGTATTTTTTCTCTCTCTCTCTAGAATGTCCTTTAGTATTCTCTGTAGGGTTGGATTGGTGGTCACAAACTCCCCCAGTTCCTCTTTGTCATGGAAGCATCTTGTTTCTCCATTAATTTCTAGTGACAGTTTTGCAGGGTACATCAATCTGGGCTGGAGGTTATTTTCTTTCAGGGCTTGGAATACTTCACTCCAAGCTCTTCTTGATCTGATGGTCTGTGTCGAGAAGTCAGCCATGATCCTGATGGGCTTATCTTTATAGGTGATCTGTTTCTTTTCTCTGATGGCTTTTAATATTCTGTTTTTATATTGAATTTCTGATATCTTGATTATTATATGTCTGGGTGTAGCTCTGTTTTGGCTGTAGATGGCTGGAGTTCTGTATGCCTCACATAACTGAATGTCATTTTCTTTTCCCATGCTTGGGACGTTTTCTTTAATTATTTCCATGAATAGCCTTTGTAATTCACCTGTATGTATTCCTGCTTCTTTGCTCACATTTCTTATTCTTAAATTGTAGATTCTCTTGTCATCTAGCCTTTGTATTGTTACTGCTTGTTTCCTTGTTATTTTTGAGAGATCTTTCCTTTCATGATCACACATTGCAATCTTGTCTTCAAGTTTTGATAGTCTATCCTTAGTTTCTTTTAAGGCATTTTGCCAGCTTTCAATGAAGTTTTTAATTTCCTGGTAGTCTCTTTGAATCTGTTTCATGTATTCTATATTTTATTTATATTCTTTATCGAATGTTTCTCTCCTTTTTTTGTGTTCCTCCCTTCTTCCGTCTGTATCTTCCTGAGAGATGCTCCCTGAGAGCATTTCTTTTATTACTCTACTCATATCTTGCTTTACCTGATTTAATATTTCTGTTTTGAGCTCATCTACAAGGTCCCGAAGATATCTTTCAATGTCCATTGAAGCCATGTCTGATGTTGTGTGTTTGCTGCCCTCAGTCTCCCTTGTTTTTCCCTCTCCTGGATCAGGGCTCTCAGGGTTCTGGGCTGGGGGCCTCCTCCTGCCTCTCTCTCCTGTCATGGTCCTGGCTTCCTCCACACAGGTTACAGTGCAGGTCCCAGCCCCCTTTCCTCTTGGCCACGTTTCCTCAGAAGCATGCTGGCGAGGGACCTCTGCCCTCTCCTGACTGCTCTTATCACTGAGGTGCAAGCAGTGGCTGCCTATGCCTGCCCCTCCCCACCAGGCCAAACAAACTTCAGAGGCCTTTACCCAGTTAGTGCTTGCTAGGTGCAGGGAATCAATTTGGGATGGCTCATTGGGTCCTGGCCAGGGGTGCAGCCCAGTCCAAGCAAATCCCATGAATCTGCTTTAGGGAGGGAGGAACCAACTGAAGTCACTGTTGCTCCCAGTTCAGGCTCCTCCTGCCAGATTCCAACATGTCACCCATTTGATCGCACCCTTCCTGTATGGGGAGGTCCCAATCCCAGCACTGACGGTGGATCAATGAAGGTTCCTTTGCCAGCTCCACTCTCCGTTGGGCTCACCAACCCCTGACTTCAGTGCTGCTGTGCTTCCTGTGTGTGGCGGTGGGAACGAGTTTGGGCAGCTCTGCCGGCCACCCTGGATTCAGGCCTTTGCAAACTTGGTGGGTCGCCATGAACAAAAACTCTGTGTCCTGCAGTTTCTAGCTGTTTCAATTGTAGTCCTGACATGTTTGATGAGCTTTTTTACGTTTTCATTTCTTCCTGTGTCAAGAGGATCCATCTCCCTCTGTCTGGGTCTCTCCAGGGTGTTATATTCTGGCCTATGAGTTGTTTCTCCTGGGAGGCTCTGTATTTTGTTGCTCACTGATCGGCCATCTTGTCTTCTTCTCCTGTCATTTATATTCTTGTAGCACAATTATTACATTACAGTTTACCTATGGACATGTCTATTTCTCCAAGAGACCAGAAACTGCCTAAGTGTCTAGTGACATAGGAAACAGAACCTAGAGCCTAGAAAACATCTGTTGAGTGGCCTTTTTAAAATCTAAGGCCCTAATCTTATGAGTGTAGAGACAAAAAGAGGGTTTTTTTTTTTTGTCATTACTAGAATGTATTTCTGTTTGTAACAAAATTCTGACTGGGACCTAGGGATATAGCTGTTCTCTGTGGATCCAGGAAGTGATGCCCAGAACCCTATAGGCTATAGCTCAAGACAGACTCCAGGCCCAGCAGAGTGACCAGTGTCCATCAGAAAATATTGAAGTCACAGCTGAAAGATGTTGATATGTGTAGCAGAGGGCATTTCCTGCCACTCTAAGCACATTGTGGTAGATTTAAATTGTATGTGCACCTCTCTGGCCCCTCCACTAAGAGTTAGGAGTATTTTCCCACCCTTGGGTCTAGATTGACCTTGGCTGGGTATTTTCCCACCCTTCGATCTAGATTGACCTTGTGACTTGCTTGGCTGGGTAGAGATGGGTGGATAGAAACAGTGGTGGTACTTTAGAATTTTTGTCACCAATCTAGGAAAGACATTTTCCCAAATCCCCATGAGATGGAGCAGGCGCTGACATTCTATAAGGCTTGGAAGGACAGGCTTAGTGATCAGGTGAAGCCAAGCCTTCAGTTGACAGCCAGACAGATTTTTTGGCCACCCAGGACCTAGGCCTGGACATGTTCCCAGAAAGTGTTAGACCTGTAACATGTAGCTGGGGTACAATGGGGTCCTAGAAATGTGACTTTTCTGGACAACTCCTTAAAAAGCAGACATTTTTAAAAGTTGTCTTTTTTGAAGCAGGGTGGCAGGGCTGGTGGTACTGGGGATTGAAACCAGAGCCCTTTCACTCAGCTAGAGCTCCTGCCCTTTTTCATTTTTTTAATTTCAAGATCGGGTCTTGCCAATTCACTAAGTTTCTCAGCCTGGGCTCGAACTTGTGATCCACTTGCCTCAGCCTTTCAGAATGCTGGGATTACAGATGGGAGCCACCATGCCTGGCTACAAAGTTGTCCTTGATTGTTAGCTGCTCTGTATTGTCGTTTGAAATGCCTTCCCCATGTCCCACTAATCCTGACTGGCATGGAGGGACAGTGTCCAGACACAGCCTCTCGCTGCAGGGGTGTAAGCAGGATGTCAGGTCCATGGCTCCAAGCAATGCAGTGACCTGAGAGAGGCTATGTGTGGCATGAGGTCCTCACAGGAGTCCCCACTCTGCTCGGCCCCTGGCACCCTTTGTCTGTCACTGTGTCTCAGGGCATTTAGGAATCTGGCTTGTGTTGTGATTTTTTCACTCTTCTCTTTACAGGATTTCATTACATTTTCCATGTCTTAATCTAAACAGGCAAAGCCAAAGAGAAAGGAAAAGAGAGAGAGAAAGAGAGGGGGAGAGAGAGAGAGACAGAGAGAGAGAGAGAGAGAGAGAGAAAGAGAGAGAGAGAGAAAGAGAGAGAGAGAGAGCAGCTGTGGTGAGCGATTAAAGCAACTTCCCCAGCTGTTGCCCGGCTGCCTCGCCCCACAGCAGCCTCTCAAAGGCGAGAACATGTTCTGCTTTGACTTTCTAGGGCCGAGCGTTTACAAATCACTGCTTTCTGCTTACTTTAATAAACCCCCGTTACCGCTTCTTGGAGCAGACAGAGGAAACAAAGGCTAAAAATGTTTTAGTACAGTAATAAAAGTTTGGAGCATTGGAGTCAACAGACCTGAGCTTACATTAGAGGTCAGCTGCGCGTTGGCTGAGAACCTCCAGCAAGTGATTCAGTCTCACTGGGTACTAATTGGTAATGCAAGGACGTTATCTGAATTATAGAATTATTCAGAAGAGTAGTGAGTCAACATTAAAAAATATACACGCAGAGAGCTAGGCAGGGTGGCACATAACTATAATCTCAGCTACTCAGGAGGCTGTCAGGAGAATCACCTGAGCCCGTGTTTAAGGCTAGCTGGGAACACAGTGACTAGTCATCCCACAAAAACAAACAAAACATGATGCAGAACAAAAACCCCACCCTAGCAGTAATTGTGGTGCGGTCATTGCTTCAACAATACAGGCTGCACCTGGCCTCTCTTTTCGTGCTGAACTTGAATTCGCCTTGTACTTCCGTAGCAGTGGGGGTGTTGAGGAGAAGCCAGGGAGGCTGGGCAGAGATAGTGGAGGTGGTGGTGGTGGTGGTGGTGGTATTGAGCAAATGACCCAGGTGTATTGCATTCATGAAATTCACAACCCAGGGGAATTTTCACATGTCACAGCTGTCACTCACTCAGACAGGTCTGGCGGTGTTCCAGCGAGCCCAGCATGGATCTGTTACTAGCTTCATAGGAAGGCCCAGTCCTTTTCCTTACACTTGGTGGAGGTGGAAGCTCTTTTCCCACCTTCCCTGGTCAGGAGTTCTGCCAAATGAGCATCCAGCCAGACTTGCACACTGGTGCCCAAGGCCCCACATTCCAGGGGCTTAGCCTTGGGAGACCTTCCTTTAAGAGGGGGCCAAGCATATAAGCAAAGGACACGAGGCCTGCACGGCAGTGTGACTGGGGTGGCCAGGGCTGGGAGCCAGCAGCAGAACTGCAGTGGTGCTGCTCTGAACGGTGGCTCCTTCTGCAAGCCTGCTATTCAACCTGGCCAGACACCAGGTCCTTGTCACGACCAAGAATATATGACAGATTTGGAATAAGTATAATCTCTGTGGAACGTCCTATCTCTATCTACCCCTGAGTTTTGTATCCAGAAATGCTCACCCCCAGCAACTGAGCTGTGATATTAAAAACAAGAAGAAAAAAGCCCAGGCCCACGTGGTTCCTTTGACTTTGCTTCCTATACCTTACTAAACCGTCTTGCATTGTGGCTGAAGTGTGTCAAGGCACTTCGGATTAGCCACGAGAGAAAGAGTGGCAGGAAATGTCACGCTACGGCAGTTCCTGGAAAGAACTTCACTGTTTCTGTCTGGGAGTGGGAAGCAAAATGCAAGTGCAAACAAAAGATGACTATAAATAGTAGTAGCGTGCATGCCCAGAAAACATTATAAGATCATTTTGCTTGAATTTTAAAGAGGGAGACACCTATCTTTCTTGCTTTCTTGCTTTCTTCTTCTTTTTGTGTATTGGGGATTGAACTCAGGACCTTCTGCAGGTGAGGCAAGTACTCCACCACTGAACTACATCCCCAGTCCTCTCGACTACTTTTTAAAGGATAGGGAGAGAGGGGAGGGTGAGAGGAGAAGTAAAAATGATTGACATACGATGTGTGCATATACCAGTTCCTCAAGATGAATGTGATTATTGTGTAATGCAAACATATACCGATACAGACACACATACAAACGATTAACAACATATGGCAAAACAGAATCAACTCATTTTATGTTAAATTGTCTTATCTCACAAGAGGTTATATCACACCAATATGATACAAACCCAATATTTCCAAGAATCCTTGAATGATCAGAAAGATTTGGAGACATGCAAATAAGCTTCCCATTGACTTTAATAGTCACATGCTCTTGGGAATTTTGGCCAGTACCTGGGTGTTAATCTAAGGATGGATAGAAATGTTTAATACTATGTTTTATATCACACAGTGGAAAGAGGGGGGAGATAAGTCTCCATATTAAACATTAGAGGAAAAGCTGAAGCCTACCTAAATTTTCTCTGCAGCTGATGTTACAGTGGCTTATGGTTTAAAAGCTTTTTTGAGCTTTGGTTAAGTCCACAAAAATGAATGAAATCCCTGGAAGTAGTGTTTATCAGTATACAGGTCAATGGTTCCTTCCAGCACCTAGTGCTGGTACCAGATAGCAACTGACCAAGTCCCACCAAAGAGGGCGGCTTTTGTGTTACCTAAGCCATCCCAAGGCCAGCTGTGAGACTGTCCTCACTCCTTCATGCCCTGCCGGGTACTGAAATACCACAGATCTCTTCTGGGAGCACCACCTCTGCTTTAGGGACACATTATAATTCAGAGGAACTCTTAAACTGCCTTCCTTTCTTTGCTCCAGGGACACTTTTACCCAATACTGTACAATGCTGGAGCTCTCCCAGGAGAGTAACTCAGCTTGCTGTGGGGCCACCTTTTCTTTCCTTGCTGAGTCTACACTGAGTATAGTACCTGGCTGTGTTCATACATTTGGTATATGTGTAAGATTGTATCTTTAGGTTTCCCATAAACTATAGTATATACACTATTGTGATCAGTGCAGAAATAAACAGGATTTCTCATTAGTGATAATTGCTGGGAACAGATGCATAATTCCCATAAAAAAACATATTAATATATTTCCAAGACTTTTATTAAAAATTGTAAAGTCAAAGCTCATTATCTCATTTTACTTATTATTTTTATGCTGTGACTTTGTGAACAGAGCTGCAGAGATCTGTATGAGAATTTGTAAGGTGTTTAGAGTTTAAAAAAAAACACAAAACAAACTTTTGGTGGAAAGGTACATATTTTTCTTGTCGGTTTGATTCCTGAATGTGGCAGGCAGCCCTAGAAACATCACTAGAAATGATTTTGTAAAACCAAGTACATAAAATAAATCCATGTTCTGTGCTCTGCAATGTTAAACATTAAGGAATCCATGTACTAAAATTATAATATCATAACTTGGAAAGCTGTAAAAATGCTATTTTTCCTCATAAAATATTAAACTGAATCCCAAATAGTAAATAATGTTATCCAGTCAAAAAATTCTTAGAGTCAATAAATCTTAAAATATTTTAACTGAGAAACTGAATTTATAGAACTAAATTTTTTTTGAGGATACTTTTCAATCTCAGCTGGTTTTTGTTTAACAGCTGGCAATAACTGACTATGGAGATAAGTTTATACGACTCTCACACAAATTCATAATAGATGATCTTCATTTTTCATTAAGTAATAAAATAATTAGAAAATACTCAGTGGTAGGGATGTTTCTTTTACTTTCATAAATTTGTATACCCAAATGGACTTGGATTAATTAGTGACATGATTTACATACCCTGGAGAGACTTACTGATTGGGGAAATTTTCAGTTATTGGTGTTGTTAGAGCATTTCATGTAGGCCAAGAAGATATTGAATGCTGCATTGCTTCTTGGTCTTTTGGCTAAAATAAAGTACAGTATCTATTGCATGCTCTAGCCACGAGCACACCACTGCCTTCCCCTGATACTGACTGGGTCTACCATGGCGTACCCCATTTGGATGGGCTTGTGGATTTCGGCTTCATCTACTTGCTGCTTCTTGTGGTTCTTTCTATAGTGCTATCTACACTTATTTTTTCATATTTGGTAAACAATGTATTTTAGCTTGTAGCTAAAAGGTACCTGAGACTATATATAATTATTAATCCTTTTTACTGTTGAGAGTTCTCCAGAAAAAAATAAATTTGATAGTGCACTATAGAATTGCTTGGGTCTTTATCCATTTTCTTTTATTTAAATCAGGATTTCTCAGCAGTGGCACTCGTGATCATTTGAGCCAGGTAGCTGATTGGGAAGGGCTCTGAGTTGTGCAGAGAGCATAGCAGCACCCTCTGCCCTCAGGGTGCCAGGAACCCCCTTTCCCACCAGTATCAATGACCAGAGAGTTCTCTAAGCATTACTAGTGGCTCTGGGGGACAAAATTGCCCCTGACAAAAGACCTCTGATATGAACAAAGTTGTTTGAATTGTACCATTGATGAGCACATGATTTCTTAGAAACTCCATTCTTGAATTATGGCAACATGGACTTTGTAGTGCTTAAAGAACTATTTTATTTGAAAAAGCAAAACAGGAAAAAAGGATACAAATGACACAGAATTTCAGAAAAGAAAAATGTAGAGAATTAACACTAGTTAATATATTGCATATTGTTATCTCAGAACTAGTTGTTCAGGTTACAAAATCTAGACACAAAAGTGGTCAATCAAACAATGACAGCACAAATTCTTCCTTTTGATGAACTAAGAGAGGACAGTAGTATAGTTATTTATCTAGAGAACTCTTAAAAACCTCTACCATGTTTTCATCAGCACCGTCATGAAGGCCAGATAATTATTTTTAAATATTTATCCAGATTTTGCCACTGAAGCTACTCCCCTACTGTTCCAAGACCCCAACATGAATGTTCATCAACCAAGAAAGAAGAGACTCATTGTATCAAATTGCCAGGCTTGATTTTTGCTTTCTTCAGTTGGAAATATCATTCACTAATATTGTAGAAGTTAATTTAATGCCATTCTAACTCCTGCAGATTAGGACTTCATATCCCTGAAGATAGTTGCATGCACTGGAATTATCTCAGTCAGAGCTTGGGCTCCGTCTGATGAAGACCACGAACAAGGCTGAAGCAAGGAACTCTGGGAAAAGCCATTAACGGTACAGAAGTCTTTCCAGATCTGGCCTAGATTGTGAGTAGTTGGGATCACCAGGTCATAAACCTTTGGGTCAGGAAAGCTGACTGATGAGAGCTGGCTGGTTCTGAAACATGGCGAATCTCCTTAAGACAAAGCTCCAGCAACCTTCTAATGTGGGGATATCTACCTGTTTTCAGGAGGGTGTCTTCATGAGAAGCGGCTGACAGTGTGGTAGCCCATGTCTCCTATGCCCGTCAGGCCCAGGTCCTATGTTCAGGCAGACTTCGCCTTTTGTAACTGTGGAACTGTTTAGGCCCCAACACACTTAGTTCTTCACCTTTTGAGGTACTGTTCTCTGTGCCAGTGCTGCCCTCTCATTGATTTTCATAGCAAATTCCTACTCAGATTTCAAAATTTCACTCAGTTTTCACCTTCGCTGAGAAATGTTCCTAACAGACCTATAAGAAATGCCAACCTCTTTCTCCTCTGGTTGCGTACAGCCTTTGAATTCCTGTGCACATTTTATTTACTCATTGTGTCTGCAAATTTTTCTCCTCCAGCAGGGTGACACTCCAAGAGGGCAGAGATTTGGTCCATTTCAAACTGGGTAGCTCTACTGTGTAGATGCTTGCTCTGTGAGGCTGTCCTGATCCCACAGCTGGCTTCAATTCCTTGATAGGTTGGCTTGTGTTTACTATGGCAAAGCAAGACCAGGCAGAGCAGTGTCCTCATGCTGACTATTGATTTATTTTGCTGCTTCTGAGGGAAAATGTCTGTGTACAATGGTTACAACAACTAGATTTTTACTGTTTGATTAAAACACATGCAGCCTTCTCCTTCCATTTCCTCCTGGAAACTTTGTGTAGAAGAGGAGATGCTAAAGTAGCTGTGAGCAGTGTTTTCAGGGAATGATCTGAAGCAAACCAGCCCATCCTGTTAGTCATAGTAAGGGAAGGAGAAAGGCTTTGGTGATCTTGTTGGTGCCACTGAGTGAAGACAGGGAGCAGACAGCAGCTCACATATGTCTATTTGATGGATCCTTTTTATAATTTATCAGGGACAATGTGTCTTGTTTTGGATGATAATGACAGAAAACCTATCTTGAAAAAAAATCTAGACAAAAAAAAAATTGCAACAATAAAAGCCACAAAGTAAGATGGCCATTGACCTTAGCTCTAAATAAGTTAATTCAAACAAAGGAATATACAAACTAAAGAAAGGAAATCCAGATATTTCTGTTCAGGAAACACAGAGTTATAGCCATTGACCAAAACGCTAAAGAAGACAGAGCAAGAAGTGCTGAGACATGTACCAGAGTTGTTGTCTCCAAGGGTTTAACTTTCTGGCTCTACTGAGATTTCATTTGCTCTGTAGCTCTGGCTCCTGGCTGACAGGGAGGAGGGAACTTTGGGGAATAGTGGAGAATTGGGTAAAACTGGTAACTAAGCAGCTTTCAAGCTTCAGGCTTCTCCTTTATTCTTCCTTCCCTGAAGGGAGTCCTGCAAAAGGAATGTGCTGCGCTTGGGGGAACCTCAGCCAGTCTGACCTGCTTCTCCTTACGGTTTCAAAGGCAAAGGTCAGCCTCATCTCTAGTTTGCTGTAGATGCTGCTATGTTATATCTGGCACGGAATTGTCACATCATGCAGGATGGCTGCTTTCCTGTATTTCTATGCAAAGCACAGAAGGGCCCTCAATGTGCATGCCTCTTGGTAAGCGTCACGTTTAAGATTAATGAGCCAGCTCTTAACTTCAGGGGTTGATTAAGCACGAGGAATCTGGGGTGGGGGGTGCTTTATGACCCAGGACAAGGATTGTACACTGAGTAATTCTGCATGACAATACAGCTACTTGCCCTCATAATTTAGCTGTTTGTCCCCTTGATCATCCAGCTGAATTGATCCACCTATGATCTTTACCTGACACTCGATTCTCCTTTTGAATCACCTAGTAAATATCAGTGATGAGGGTAAAAGGAAACAGGAATCGCTCTTTACCTCGCCCTCAGGTTCACACTCTCCATGTAGCAACCTCACCTCACACAATAGTGTTATTTGTGAAGTTTAAAATAGTCAAAATTTATGTAGAGTCCACAGTGTGAATAAGTGGAGGAGTAGGGAAGCCGTTGGCTGCTGGAGAGAATCATGCTTTTCACAAGAGTCAGGTGGATCCCAGTCTGTGCATGGAGCATCCTTGTTCCCTAGGCCTTATGCTATGTCCTACAGGCCAGGCTTTGGGAGCAAGTTGTTCTGGACACTGAAGAGTCCCCTGGGTCTCCTGGATTGGAGAAGTTGGTGATGTGGTTGGCAAACCTCTGAAGCATCCTGTGCCACCTCTGTTTTGGTGTATCCATCTCTGTTTTTCCCCAAAGTTTTGTGCTATGGTTTCTTTTCTTTCTTCTTTTTTTTTTTTTATTGGACAATGAGCTCCATGAGGCATAAACCTGATCTTGCTCATTTATAAGTAGCTTCTGGACACTTTTGGTACCTAATAGCTGCTCAACAAAATTTATAAAATGAATGACTCTTTCTAAGTTGTAAAGTGAATGACCCTTTCTAAACCTTTCTGGTTGTCATGTAGGGTTGTACCTGAATTTGAAGCTGCACTGAAGACCTTATGCTGCCGGGACAGTTTCTGGACACCCTCCAGTGCACTGCTTGTCCTGTAACCCTCTGATGGGCGTGTTTATGTCCACACACTAGGATAGCCACATAGCACACTGATCTGCGCTGTCACAGTAAAGGAAGCTTGATTGCACCAGGGATGGTGCAGGCTCAGGAGCCTGAGAACTCCATGCACCCATCTACCTGTTCTCCGTCTCTCCCTCCAGGCAGCCCACAGACCAAGATGAGGAATGCACCCTACCCAAACTGTCTCCTCCTTCCCCAGTTTTGTCACTTGCTGTTCTAAGACATACAGCACCACAGAACCACCCCATGAGAGATGAGGAGAAGACTTGGGTCTGTTTCAAAATGGCAGTGATTGTGGTTCCTTAGGAGGCGTTTCATATGTAAACCGGATCAGAATGCATGGGCTCCCCTTCCCTGGCCCAAATGAAAGGGTATTATTAGAGGTGATACTGAGCCTTTAGGAAAGAGTGACTGTCGTGCAGTGTATTTCTATCAGGCACATAATACACTCAAGCATTCACAGTCACATAGGCTAAGCAAGTCCTGAATACCATCTCTCCACTGTTTGATTCAATGATTGTTATTAAGCAGTAAAATCTATACCAACCGTGCAGTTATTGTGCTTCTAAAAAATGTAAATGTCACTTTTTTGGTCTTTAAAAATTATGAAGCAGAAAGAAAGATAGCAGTTGCCAGTGTTTGCTTGGATGGTAAGATGCAGGAGAATTAGCATTACTCTTGAGAGCTGCCATTGGTTAGCTGGAGGGAAAAAGGATATCAATTATACATAATCTAAGAAGCCTCTGCATAGTAATCAGGCCCAGTAGGGGCTTTGGGGCAGCTTCGTTATTCTCTTGTAAACACAAGAGCCCAGATAGACATGTCAGTCAGGAGTAGCTGGAGCAATTCTTGCTTTTTAACACCTTCATGTTCTGTTGCTTCAATATGCAAACAAGGCTGCTTAGCTGAGGGTAGAGCGGTGCTAATGAGCTCCCTGCACTAACCCTGAAGTAAAAAGGTTCTGTTTCCCAGCTGCTCTGAGACAGCTCCTCTGGGCATGCTCAGGTATTGGAAAATAATGCCTTTAAACAGAGAAACGCCAATCAGGATTTTGTGCATACTTTCCCTTTTCTCTATGTGCTAATGCAATTACCTCATAACTTGTGAACTTCCACTGCATTTGTCTGCTGTTTTCTCTCTACACGATATATTTGGAATGTGGATGTGGAATGAGAACGTGTGAGATGTAAATGTAGAAACCGTAGAAAGAGACCCTCTCCTTCATTTCTGGAGGATGCTACCTGGGCCAGTGCTCGTGTTTCTGCCTTCAATGTGGACCTGTGCTTTTATCTTTGGGTCTTTCAAAATTTTTCTCCAAATATGATTATTCCTTTTTTTTTTCCCTGGGGTCATTTTAATGACCTGGATGGACAATGCAGATCAGGGCAGGCTTCTCAAGCTGGAGGGTTTGTGTGCCCAACCTCTGTGGTTTGGGAGCTGTCGTGGGCCCTGGCTCGGGGCATCAGTACAAGGAGGGGACTCCATAATTGGCTGAGCAAAAACACATAAGACTGAAGAGGGGGTGGTGAGGGAGGGGGCTTCACATATCACCTGACAGTTTCAAATCAAGATACAATACATGATGGTTTTTCAATATCCAATTATTCTCATGAATAAAGAAATCTTTTTGTGCAGAAATATTCTCCCAATCCCCACTGGGTTAATTTACCTTCTACAGAAACCTCTTGGCTTTGCTGGCTAAATGGCAGAGCATGTGATTTCTTGTGTAATTATAGGACATCCTCCTTTCTCACCATTAATTCAGTCTCAGGGCCTTACCTTCTAGATGGCTTACACGGGAGACAGAGACTGTCCATTGTGCCCGATAAATGGGTGTTAAGCACAAGCACTAATGTCCTCAAGCCGCTATTTTAACTCTTTTCCATAAAAAGAGGTACAGTGTTTCCATCCCTTAGTTACCCAATCAGTGAGCCAACTCTCCAGCGCTGTCTCTGCTTGTGACAGTATAGTCAGGTACTACACAGTCAGCAAGAAGGCCTTCCTGCTGCAGTACTCAGTGTTTAAATTATTTATCACGCCAGCTTTATGGCATATCACAACCTATTTGAGACAGGTAGAGTGAACTCCCTTCTGCCACATGGAAGCTCATTAAATGGCCATCATGACTGGTCAGGCTTAATTGCTTTACACTGGATATTTCTCTGTCATGACTTAAATCCCTAGCAAAGCAGCTGACCCCCATTCTCAGGGTGACTTGATTGATCCGTAACTTGGAAAATGAGAGCAGCCTCGGAGTTTTCCTGTGCTTTTTAGCACCTGATTGAAAATGTGCAAGTTGGGGAGCCGCTGTAGGAAATAAATCATTGGTCACTGTATGTAAAATTAGCTAATTAAAACTTCTAGCCATTTATTTTTGGCAATTTATTCAAATTATCATAGAATGGTCAAATTGTTTTGAAGGAGACATGTTTACAAAAAAAAGTTGTGCACAAAGCACTTACAAATCTGTTGTTGTTGATCATTAGAATGTGAGGTAAAGAACCAGGTTATTATTACTACAGTCCTTTTGGGTACGGCTGCTTGTACATCTGACTGATGTGTTAAGGCTATTGTATTGGCTCTAAATGAAATAATAAAGATGTCAAACCAAGTGAATTTTAAGTACATCTGTGTTCATTAATTTCATTAGAATATGTTTGCAGTACATGAAATTTGCATTCATGTTAGGGAGTTAAGTACATATAACACAGCTTGATTCTATCTTTCTCCTTCCCACTCACCACTCTCCCTCCTCTAAATCCCCTTCCCCATGTTAATCCTTATTGCTGTTGTTATTATTTAGTTCATGTGTATGACATATAATGTTTGCATTCATTGTGAGTATTTGGTACACATAAGTGATGCGTTTTAACTCTTTTTACTTCCCCTTCCCTTGTCCTTCTATATCCCTTTCATTTGTGAAAGATCTATTTCCTTGTTTCCTCCCATGAATCCTCTTATGCTCTGTTGGGATGGCCCTTAGATTTGTCTTTTGCTGCCTGATGAGAGACCAGTCACATGAGGGTGAGAATGAAACCTTTGAACCAGGCTCTTTGGATTCCGGCTGTGTGATCGACTTCCCTTGCACCTCAGTTTCCTCACCTGCATGCTAAATGTAGTAATAGTGTCCCCTTTGTAGGGCCATTGGGAAGATGCCATCCATGAATCCATGAAACCCCTGTGATTCACTATACATTGATCCCTTCTGTCAGCAATACTGCTTATTGCTGTGGTATTTGCCATTTGTATGGTGGTGACGCCTAATTCCATCTTCTCGTATGATCATCACCTTGTGTGAGGCTGTACATTCTATTTGCTGATCAAATGACAAGCACTTTTGCTCTTCTGAAAATAATCTGTCCAAATGTGTTGTCTTTTGGAATGTATTAAAGTTGGTTCCCAAATGAAACAACTTCTGGTAGCTAAAAGAACCCAAATTATTCCTATAAAATTCGTACTTCAGTCATTTGCATATACCTAATATTGTTAGATACTCCCTAAAATATACTGTTGACACAATTAAAAAATGGTCACATTGTTTTAATAACTTAATTTTCTCTTGTATTATAAAGCAATTTTATCTTTTGTTGATATGTTCTGATTGGAACACACTTTTAGCAGCATAGTAATTATAAAAAACATACTCAAGTCTGCTTTGAAGGGTGCGGTTTTAAGACAGTGCAATTTGAACCAATTGTGGTTTTACACTCCAACCCCAATGGCCATTGAGAAACTGGCATAAGTCATTGTCAAAAATTATTCTCATTTTTATTAAGCTACCATTTTGTCAGAGGAGTTGTTATGTTCAGAGTAAATTTGGGAAGTTTAACACCTTTCAACATGAAGGAGAATCTCTGTCGGTCTTATAATTAGCTGGGTGATAAAGTAAAGGTAGGCTAACACTCATATCCTTTATCCCCACAGTCAAGAGAAGTAGGGAAAGAGGAAAAGAAAAGGGGAAAACGATTCTGCCTTGAATTTTGATCAGATTGGAGAGCCTTTCTTTAATTAGAAGAAGGATGTTGCAGGAAAGTTGAAGTACTTAGAGTCTAAATGACTATTTTTTAAATAAAGCTTCACAAAATAAGATAATTGTTTTATATAATGTGGAGAACTTTCTCTCTAACATCTGGTAATTAGTCATGTGTAAAATCCTGCAGGTTGGTTCTTTTTCCTTGTCCTTTAGTGTTGGCAGATCTGACGATGGCCTTGAGAAGGTTGTCTTGTAGCACGGCAGTGTTCAGGGTTGGCTGGAAAGGCTATGCGGCTGTAGGGCTCTGAGCTTGGCTGCATGCTGCTTTCACTGTTTTAAATGACTTCACAAGGGGTCCCCCATGCATTTTGCACTGGGGCTAGCATATTATGTACCTAGGTAGCAATCAACATACGGGCAATATCAACTGTATTTATTGCACGCAGTTTTCCCCTAAGACGACTAGGATAAAATCTTGAAGGCTAAAAATGGTATTTTGAGACAGTTCATGGTTTCTGTTCTCTTATGTTTAAGCCCCTTTCTCTCCTTGCACACTTTCTGCATTAGAGACAAGACAGGAATTGGACAGAGAGAAGAAACAGGGAGGGAGAGTCAGAAGAAGCCCTGTCACTTCAGCAAGTATTAGGCTGTGGGGACAAGAAAGAAGAAGCCCTTTGGGAACATCCACGTAGGAAGGAAGGAAGGGGCCGTGTAGAAAGGAAGGGGCCTGAATATAGCAGCTAAGTGGGTGGGCATCAAAGGACAATGATACCTGAGAAGACCCTGGCTTTGAGAGTAGCCCGGTAGGAGTTAGAAACATGGACGCAGAGGGCATTATGGGTCCTGGGCCAGGGAATTCAGGCATTTCTGTGTACCCCTGAGGCGGTATTCAGGGATGGGGTCCAAATGAAGGTTCATATAGTATAGAGGGATTCTGAGGGTAGAGGCTGAGGGTTGAGAAAATGGATTCCACCCCCAGAAGCCAGAATGTCACTTTTTAAGGGCAGATGGCACAAGCCCACCTATTTTAGTGGCTGGATGAGTAGATTAGGAATCAGACCAGAGCAGGCCCTGTTAGCAAAGGGCGTTGAGGATCCAGGAGAAGACATGGATTCTGCACTATCTTCTCCTCCTTCCACCCAAGGATGCTGTGAGCCAAGGGTAGGATATTGAGAAAGTGACCTTGGGCTGGGGATGTAGCTCAGCAGCTTAAGTGCCCGCCTGGTGAGCGCGAGGTCATGAGTTCCATCCCCACTACCAAAAAAAAGAGATTCATACATGAAAAAGTGACCTTAACAAAGAGACTAGTTATCCAAAGATACGCTCTGTATGGAGTCATTTTGAATGTGTCAAATTTGTAGAAACTGATTCTACCTGCTCAGGCCAACTCCCTCTCCAACAGGCTCGTGTGTAACATTAGTTGTGTTCTAGAAAACAAATACATGAAAAGGCTGCATTGCCTTTGTGCCCTGTAGCCTGAAAATGTGTGACTTGGAGGTATTCATTTTCGCTAATTTTAAAATAATTAATCCCAGTCTCTCCTAGGTGTGTCTGGTAGATTTCTTACAATGTGTTGTACCAACCCTCTCCTCTATTCTCTCTCCTCTCTGCTCTTCCCCCACCACCCCCAATTTTGAAGATTATTCTAGATGCAAGAAGAAAACCCCAAATCTTCATTTATTTCTTATGTTTGAAGGGAAATGACCTCCACTGTGTTTGTTTGCAGCTGGACTGCCACAAGGGAAATATGTGTATGCCAGTTACTTTGCTTTTTTGGAAACGCCACCCCCAGGATGGCCTGCAGTGTTTCCCTGCACACCTGTGTCTGTATGGTATTACACAGAACCACTGGCTCCCAAACGCTGCTACACATTAGAATCACCCCGGGAGCTCTTAATAGTGCAGCTGTCCCGGCCTTGTTCCATTCCAATTAAATTGGAACATGGAGAGGGGAACAGGCACAAGAATGGGGACTTCTCACAACTCCCCAAGAGACCGTGATACACAACCAAGCGGAGGACAAGAGTTCAAGTTAGCATTACTTGCCAAACTCACTTGATTATTATAACTACACAAATTTCAGGATTTCTCCCCTACAACTTTGGATTCAGCAGATGTAGATTGGGGCTCAAGATCAGAAATTTTTCACAAATAGAAAGAACTGCAGGGCTAAGTTCTTTATCTAAAATGGATAAAAGAAATTTCGGGGAGTTAATGAAAATTTCTGCTTTTGTTTTGTTTTCATGGAAAGTAGATAATTAAGGGAGAATAATAGTGAAAATAAGTTATGCATTCGGATAACCTATTTACATTCAGATGTGAAGAAAGGATTATAATTATTCTACAATGCCTTGTGAAGGGATTGTGTTCTTCCTGAATAAACCATCTCTCCAAATTGGACTGTGGATAAATGGATTTCCATGTTCAATCACAGTTACAAGGAAAAAAGGAGCCAGTGGTGTCTCTGAATAAAGATGGCCCCGGGTGGTGGCCAGGAGCTTGGAGAGCACCAGGCAAGCTGGAAATAGAACTGTGTACAAGTGGCTGTGACGGTGCCACCAATCTCCAGGAGCACTTACCTGAATGGCTGCGTAATTTTTGCCCCTCAGATTACTTAGCTACACAAGTGTGGAAGTGGAGGAGCAGAGAGCTACATGTGCCAGTAGATGCATCTTTTTTTTCAGGAGGGAATTTTTGAGTAGGGCATGGAGGCAAGAAAATGGAGTGTGCTGGGAAGAGAATATCTATTTGATAATTGGAGTCATTTCAGCTATTTTACCTCTTTATTGCTGCAGTATTGCTGCATAGCAAATATTCCTGATCCTAGGAATGGAGAGTAGAACTGAACAGCCGTGAGGCCCTGGGTTCGATTCCTAGCACCAAAACAAAACAACACAAATAGCCATCATCCTCGGTCACCCATGTCAGCAGGCTGCCGTCTCTTGTGTGTCTGGATGCAGGTAACTGGCTCTGCTGCTCTTGCCTGAGATTCTTCATGAGTCTGGGGTGTGCGGGCCACCAGGTGACCTGGTAGATGCGACGCTCAGCTGGGAGAAACAAAGTCACGTGGCAAAGAGTATTGATACAAAAGAGGAGAAGCACTGACGTCATTTATGCAGCCCAACACAGCCACTATCAGTGAACTGTTAGCACCCTTGGAAGCCAGTAAGGGAGGAAATAATTTGTACATATAAAATATGTGAAAAAAAATCACTCAAATTCCTTTCCTTTAAAATGCTCAATATTGCTGTTATCACTAGGTAAAGACTCAAGTGTCATAAATAATTGAGGGTCACTTAGGTATCAGAAGCCAATAAATACTATTTTTCATTATTTCTTTTTTCAGTGGCCTATGTCTATACTGATATATTTTACTGACCTCAATCAGAATTTGTTAAGCACTTTCAACATATAAAAAGTGAGCATTAAAATTAAATTTTGCCTGTAAAGAGTTATTTCTGGCTTTGAGCTTCCATCGGGACACTCCTTTTAAAAGAATGAGTTAAGGCATGCAGAAGACCTTTGTACTTTTTCTTCACTCTAAAAGTTCCTGGAGTGAACTTGTTCCTGACTCAAGATAAATTGTGTATTAGTCTTAGGCACACCAGAGACATGATCTTGGAATTTTCTGTTAGCCAATATTTATTAAAACAGTGGTTATTAGGGTTGATTAGATTAATGGGCAAGGTAGGCAGGTTAGAGTAATTTTAATGTGTTATAAAGAACAGTCTCAAACCATTCAGCAAGCATTGACTGAATGCAAAACGCCAATCTCTCTCACTAGAATTTCTCAGTGCACTGTCTCATCTTAAAATACACTCTTTTGCACCTTTATGTACACATTTACTTTCTCTACAACTGACTTTTTTTTTAAGGGATCCTATTAGATGCTTTCATACATCTTTGCTTTTTTTCTCTTTTAGAAACTGCTTGTCATTTTGGGGGTGGCGTGTGACCAGGTGCTCTCCTCTGCTGGCTAGCGAGGTCATGGGCATAGCTCTGTGAGCCTCCTCACTCACTGTGCAGAGCTTCAGCAGTTCGCCGGTGCTTTCGGTGACTACTGTTTCAGGACCGAGGAGATGAGGAGACTGGTCCTTTGCAAGAGCAGAACAGGGAACTGGCTGCATGAGTGACTGGAAGTGTCCTGGGAATTCTTTGCTACCTTTCCCTGGTCAGATCCACACAAAGATATCTGTGACATTAGCCTCTGGGATCACTTGAGAGGAGCCTAAGTGTTCAGTATTTGTCAAAGAAACGCAAAATCTTTTCTCTGGCCCCTAGAGCTAAGGTTAGATGCTTTCCCTCCATCTCTTTCAGCCTTGCTGAAATGGCAGGTGGAAACTTCGTGGAATTCTTGCTCTCTACTCTTTACCTTTGAGGCTGGATCTCAATAAACATTCCCCTTCTTGGTTTGTGGGACTCATAGCTGATCAGAATAGAACTGCGACCTTTGGCATCACTAAGGTTCTGTTAGCAGGGTGCATGCCATTTATGACACCCAGCCTTGAGAGTGCCCAGCCACCCTGTGGGATGCCCCTCTGAGTCCCTGCCAACTCCAGACTGGAGGCTTCTGTCTCCTTGGGCCCTAGGCTTGTCCTGCCACCAACAGCAAATGGGTACTGTGATAAAACACAGAGTTGTTTATGTAAGTGTTAAAAAATAACACTTTGTATTATTTTTATTTGCCTTTACAAAGGGAAGAAAAGCTATTTTCCACCGGTGCCTTATCAAAAGATATATATGGGTATTTTTCAGTCAACATTTTTAAAGAAAGAGATGAGAATCACCTCTTTCCATGGCCTCTTAGCTTGTATACGAGGCTTTTTAAAGTAATCATGCTTTGGAAAATATGGGGAAACACACAGCTATTTCAGTTTTCAGATATCTTTTTGCTAAACTGCCTCCTAAACCTTCAGGAAACCCTGAGTGAACATTACCTGAAGCCCCAGGACAGGGCTTCTAGCTACATTTGCGTTTCTGCATTTGTCCTTTTCCTGCTGTCTTTCAAGTCTTCAGTCAACCACCGGCAAGTTTACCTCCTGAAGTAGTGATGTTACTCTCCCGAGGATTCAACGCTGGCAAGAAGGAGAAATAAACAAGGCGAGTGAACTCTCTTTAAACTAACTCAGAGTCCATCTGGGTGAGTTTTTCCCAGCCTTCATTCAAGATCTGAAGAAGGCCAAATATTTTCAGAGCTTCATGTTTTGTCCTCTAACCTTGATAAACAGGGGATATCAAACAGGATGTTAAAGAGATTTCCTGTCAGCTGTAACCAAGCAAAGAGTGAGTGGGAGCCTGCCGTTTCCACTCCTCTGTTTCAGTCAGATATCAGGGCCTTCCAGAATCTGAGATCCTGAGGGAAATGTCAACTTCCTGGTGTGCAGTTGGGGCAGACAGCCTAGAAGTAAGTGGTGAGAAACAATCTTACATTATTATCTATGTCTCTCTCTTCTTCTCACCACCTCACTTTACCCAAAATCATCTTATGGGCAGTTATTATCTAATAAAATCTGTCTTTTCTAGTGGTATCAATAGGAGTCTGTCAGAGGATTGCCTAGTAAGTACCTTGGTTGAGATAACTTGGATATCTTTGATCCTGTGCATTACCATAAAATGTACTAGCAGTTATTAGCTTATAAAACATTTATTATGTACTTACTGTAAAATTTGCTGGTCCCTGTGAAGAACATGTAAATGAATAAAATACAGGCCCTGCCTTCAAGAAACTTATGATTTAAGGAAGAGAAGCAGAGTACCTATAGCAAGGGGCAGGTAACAAGACTCTCGGTGCTGAATGTGTGGTCCAGATGGGAAGCGTGGCTTAACTCTGCGACTGTTTTTTTCTTTGCTTGTGATCATAGACAGTCTGTGGCCTGGAGCTCCTGTAAAAGTGCTAATCATAAATATCAGATTCCTGTTTGTAGCAAAGCTGTGAAATTCTGCACTAGCAAAGTATTTTAAAGTTCCAAAGGAAATCCCTTGAGGTACCCTGTGAAGAGGACCCATACTTGCTAAAACTACTTGGAGTGAAATTCAATGTCTGGCAAAAGATCCCCTCTGGGTGAAGTATGGGAAATGCTCTCCAGTCTCCTCTGTCTTTTATTCTCTTTCCCTTTTTGTCTCACCTCTCCCTCATTTCCCCTGACCCTTTGGCTCATTTTAGTAGTTTTCCCAGCCTAATTGGAATCCCCTACAACAGAGGGTCAGAGAAGGCTGGAAGAGAAAGGAGGGATATTTTGAACAAGGAAGGCAGGATCCTATTACAGAGGCAATTTGCCCATAAGTGAAATTTTGTGTCTAACAAATATATGTCCCCATTCCAAATTCCCTGCAATTAAAACTCAATCGCATCATCTTACTGAACTAAGCTCAGTATAGTAACTCTTGGGATATAGTTTTGAGTGTTCACATTATAATTGCTAAATTATAAAATCGGTCAATTCACACTGTGTCTGTAGAGCATTAATATCTAATAGTGAAGTTCTACTATAGTGGAAATTCCACTGAGTTCTTCTTTCAGGAAACAAAAGCATTTCCATTAACCCTTGATAAATGAAATGCATAGTCTCAAGGAGTCAAATTCTCCTGCTCCACTAGCTGATGAGTTAATTTGTACAAGATGATAGCTGATGAAAATGATTGAGCAATAATTCTTCGGGAGTGGAAGAGATTGAAGCGGATCACAGCAGAAAGATAATTCTGGATAGTTGTGGGCGCATGAGTAGTTTATCTTGATTTTACAACTTTGGAAAGAGCATAATGGGGCAGGAAGAAGGAACATAGGTCTGTACCTGCAGGAGGGGTTGGGTGTCTTTCAAATGGCTTTTAACAAGAAGTTGCAGCAGTTAGAATTGGATTTTATAGTTGAAATCTAGTTCTGAGGTAACGGGTAGGGAGTGAAATATAAAATGCAACTCTTCTTGACACCATTGATTGGCGTTGTAGATAAAATACAATTCTCTTCTTTGTTGGGACTACTAGTAATGTAGAGGTTGATTTACTGTACATATCTTTTCTTACATTCTTTGTAGTTCTGGGATGAGTGTGATGATTTTTATTTTAGAATGTAAATACTGTGGTGGTATAGTTTTCAGACACCCAGAAATAGAGCCAGATGTTGTGGGGTCAAATCATTCTTCATATATTAGATCACAGTTGCTTCCAGAGCTTTGGGCATTGGAGAAGCCATGGTGACCACAGGCTACCTCAGTAGGAGCCTTCACTATTGAATATGTGAAAATCTTTACCTTGGCAGAAGAAACCACAAGGTTGTATGATTTTGAGACAAACAGTAAATGAAAGGCATGGGTGGCATGGAAGGCATGAGTTGCTATCTGGTGGGAAGGGCAGAAACAAATATATTTTCCTGGAAATTTTCAATTTTAATTGATGTATCAGGTCAGCAGTCACATATCAACCTGAGATGAAGTATTTTTCATTACCACTGTTACATGTTTTGTCCTCTGAGGGGCATATTCATGATTTTAGGGTGTGGACTAGTGGTCCAACTTCAAATTATCATCCACCACAGGTTTGCATCCAGCTTTAGGAAGTTCCACAGCCTCTGAGGATCAATTTATACACAGTGCTCAAAAGTAACATAACACCCTGGGTAGTAAACGGGGAGATGTTCTCTAATTTTAGGGAGGGCAGTTGACTGTGCAGAGATGGAGGCAAAGACTTAAACACAGCTCTGTTCCATCTCCATTGTTCTTTCTAGGGCACAGGTCAGCCTGAGGTTGGCCTCCTGCAGGAAAGAACCTGGAGGCATCCCTCTCATTAAATGCTTCAGGACACCTGCACAAAGACACTTTGACACCCAGAGCATGGTCTCAGCAGAGGTGAGGTATCTAACCTCCAAGGGGAAAAGCGATTCTTGAGGGTAGACAAGGGATGTTTGATATTTAATGTTGCCTGATCTTGGCTCCTACAGTACCTATACTGAGTAGCCAGGCACTTCCAGGTCCAAAGCATTATAGAGTGTGTGGATTTACAATCAGGAGAAATGAAAGACCTAAAATGACTACTTATGGGGACAGCAATGGAAAAACAGTCAACAAACAGTGGTCTGAGCCAGATGTGGTGGTGCACACCTGTAATCTTATCATCAGTAGGCTGAGATAGGAGGATCCTCATGAGTTCCAGACCAGCCTAGGTTACACCGTGGGTGCCAGGTCAGCCTGAGCTACATAGCAAGACTTTATCTCAAAAGATGAACTTTCCCAAGGGGAAAAAAAGAAAGACATTGCTTTAAGGTGAAGTAGAACTTTTAAAGCATTAATACTGATTAGAGGATATTTATCAATAGAGCATTAATGTATAGAAACCTAGAACCATGGCTTTTTGATATTAGAAAGAGTTCAGTATCTAAAACCAACAGAAATAAATCTTTTTAAAAATAATGATATCCTTGGAGCAGAGGAATCTTACTGTTTGTGAAGTTTGCCGTTAAGCACATTTAAAAAGAGGACAATGTTCAGACCCAAGAGAATGGACAAAAACAAGTACTTGTGATTCTTGCTGAGGTAATCAACCTGAGGAAGAAGATGATCTTAGCTGTCTTGGAAAAAGACAGATTGGCCGATACACCTCTCTCAAGGTGTAACCTTCTAACAATACATGAATTGTGCCATGGATTTCATCTTTTAACTGTATGTTGGTAAATGGTGAGTACTGAGAATGCTGCTTCTCTTTTCTCATATAGTTGGTGCATTCTGGGAGCTCTTGCATCTTTTACAAGAGGTCTTTTCACAGGTAACTAGGTCTTTAAAGATGTTCCCATTTGCATTTCCCCAAATATGATGGAAGCATCACCTGTATTTTTTTTCTTTTTAAAATAAACTGTATAGGCAATAACCAAGCTTTAGATTTTATTCATCATTAAATATTTTGGTTGCATAAAATAATGGAATTGTATTTCTGTTAAGCACATACAAAAACATGGCTCTTAAATGATTATATTTTTAATAAAGCATGAAGTTTTGGTTTTTATTAAAACTTTACAGTCTTTTCTTGGAAAATTGTTACAGTTTTGCAAGAGAATAAATGTAGAAAGCATATATATATATATATATATATATATATCTCATATATTGTAAGAGAATATATAAAGGTAGAAAACATATATATATATATATATATATATATATATATATATATATATAAAATCTCATCATAGAAATTTAAACTTTGATAGGTGAAGATTTGGGCTTCTATTCTTGCTGGAATTGTAACTTAGGAAATTCTGGTCTAAAGTGAAGGAAAACTTGTTTTGGTTTGGATTTGACAATTCTGAACCAAAAACCTGTAGGCTTTAATAATTAATAAAATAGAAGTATCTTTTTTTGGGGGGGGGTCTGGGGATCAAACTCAGGACCTTGTGCTTGCCAAGCAGGAGCTTACAACACTGAGCTAAATCCCTAGAAGTATCTTTTGTCTAACAGATTGCATAAAAATAATTGGGCAGATACTAAAACAGCTTCATTAGTTGTAAATTTAAATATTGCATTTAATAAGGTATTATAGGAAACTATAAAAGATCTTATGAAAAATAATTTGAATAAAATGTCAGACTTCTAGATTCTAGTATGACATATAAGAAGCTTGGAAGCTGTGGTTCTACCACAACAAATAAACAACTGCACAAATGGAAAAATCAAGCTTTCTAAGAACTATCAGAGAAAGGAGGTCCCAGGGTGAAACCCTGACCTGACACTGGAAATACAGAGACTCACAGCTCACTGGAGTAGGGGTACTGGGATAGGAAAATCAGCAATGGAGTTCACGAATTTGTAGGAAGCTGGAAGCTTTCTTGCTATGATCAGGAACAAGATTATATTTTTGAAAGTTGAGGTAGTATGATACAAAGAGGAAATAACAGGTGTATGATTTGGAAGGAAAAAGATAAAACTATCTTTGTCTGAAGGACACATGAAAATCAAAGTAGAAAATCTGAAAAAATAAATTATAACAAAAACTTTTTGGAACTAATTCCTGATAAAAAACTTTGTAGGATACAACATTAAACTGCAGGTTAATTGCTTCTCTCTATACCAACCAGGACCATGTGGAATCTGAGGTTAATAATACTATTTTCACAATTTTCCCCCAAATTGAAAAAGTTATGTATAAATGTAGCCAAACATGTGAAAGATACAAATGAGAAACACCACAAAACTGATAAAAGAAATTTAAAAAACCCAAATAAATGGAAAGTTCTTTTATGTTCATGGATTCAAAGACTTGATATTGTCTAGATGTCAGTCCTTCCTAATTCAAGTTACAGAGTCAATGAAATCCTAACCAAAATTCCAGAGAATTATTTTGTAGATATCAACAAACTATTTTAAAAATTTACGTGGAGAGGCAACGAAAGATCCTGAGTAACCAAGTCAATATTCAAGAAGAAGAAAAAAGTCAGAGGACTCAGTATCTGACTTCAGCCTAACTCTGTTAAAGCCCTAGTAATCAAGAGCACACACTGTTGGCAAAACAATACACAAACAAGTCAATGGAACAGATTAGAAGTCCTACACAGACAATCAATTGAATATTTCCAACTGATCTTTGGGAAAGCAGCCAAAGCAGTACAATGAGCAAAGAATCTTTTTAACATGTGATGCTGGAACAAAATGGACATCCATATGCAGAAAGATGAATTTGTGCTTTTACTTCATACTTACAAAAAACTAACTGAAAATAGACTCTAGACTTAAGTTATAAATTCAAAACTATAAAACTGCTAGAAAATCATTTGCGGGAAAGTAGGATGATTTTGGTTATGGTAATGACTTTTTAAATATAACACCAAAAGCATGATCCATATCCATGAATAAAGTAATTGATAAGCTAGATTTAATTTTAAAACTTCTGCTATGCAGAAGATAATGTCAAAATAATGAGGTAATAAGTCACAAACCGAGAATAAATATTTCCAAATGGTACATCTGGTAAAGGACTGTTATCCAAAATATACAGAATTATCTCAAAATTTAACAATAGGAAAATGAACACCTTAATTTAAAAACAGGTAAAAATATTTAGACACACCACTAAATAAGACATACAGATGGCATCAAATGATATGGAATGGCACTCAACATCATGTGCCAGAGGGAAGGACGAAATAAAATAACAGTGAGGTGGACTACACAGCTATTTGAGTAGCTAGAACTCAAAATATGGAAAGCGTCAAACTGAGGAAGATGTAGAATGGTTGGAACTTTCTTCCATTGCTAGTGGGAGAGTGAATTAATGCAGTCAGTTTCAAGACATTGGCAGCTACTTACAAAACTAAACATAGTTTTAACATAAACACATTAGTGAGTTTTTCTCTTTCTGAGACAAAATATCTGACATCCACATCTTAAAGGAGAAGAGGAGTAGTTAGCTCATGGTTTCAGAGGTTTCAGCCCATTGTTGATCGGCTCTGAGGCAGAAATATCACGGTGGAAGGGGCTGGTGGAGGAAAGCTGTTTGCCTCATGACAGCTGGAAGCAGAGGAAACTGGAATATATATATATATATATATATATATAGAAATATATATATATATATATATATATATATATATATATATATATCCCACTCAGCAAACCTTGCTGCCTACTTTAGGATGGCAGCCTACCTCTTGAGGGGCTCACCAGAGAGAAAGACAGAGAGAGCAGAGAGACAGAGGGAAAGAGAGACTGCCACAGAGATAGACAGACTGACAGAGAGATAGGGAGATAGCAACAGAAACACAGATAAAGAGACAAACAGAGGACAGACAGCCAGAGAGACAGAGGGAAGAGAGAGAGAGAGAGAGAGAGAGAGAGAGAGAGAGAGAGAGAGAAACAGATAGAGACAGACAGAGAGACAGAGACAGAAGGAGAGAGACACAGAGACAGAGACAGAGATCCAAAGTTATAGCCTCAGTGACTCCCCTCTTCCAGATGGGCCCCTCCTCCTGACAACACACTCACCTTGGAACTCACCAGTGGATTTGTCTACTGATGAATATAGCACCGCCATGGTCTAATCGCCTTCTTTTTAAAATTTTTTTATCAGTATATGTTTGCAGTACATAAAGATTATATTTACTGTAGGGAATTGGTGCTGTGCATAACACATCTCTTTTCATTTTCCCCCATTTCCTCCAACCCCCACTTGTAGTTTGCAATTATCAAATGCCTTTATTTATCTTTTAAGTCCTTATAAAGTTAATTATCATATGTAAGACTTCACTCTGCTATGCTGCTAAATTGTGCTATTAGGAGTCTTTTGGTGGAGTTTTTGTGGTCTTCCACGTGGAGAATCATGTCATCTCCAAATAACGATAATTTAACTTCTTCCTTTCTTGTCCATTTCCTTTTATTTCTTTCTGTTGTCCAGTTGCTCTGGCTAATGTTTCAAGAACTGTACTGAACAGGAGTGGTGATAGCGGACATCCTCCAATCACCTTCTGAATTCTCCATGTGAAACTTTTGGGGAATGTTTTATATCTAAACCATAACAATAGAGTATGGTAGTATTTTTGATATTAGTCAAACGAATTGAAAACTTGTCTTTATATACTGCCTTGTACACAGTTATTTATAGCAGCCTTTTTTCATAATTGCCCAAACTTGGAAATAACTGAAATGTTCTTCAGTAAATGAATGGGTAAATATATCATGTGTATCCAGAAAAAGAATATAATTCAGCAATACATAAACGTCAGCCAGGAAAAGTCATAGAGAGACCTTAAATGCATATTACTGTCCTAAGTGAAAGAAGCCAATCTCAAAAGGGTCCATAGTGTATGATTCCAATACGTTACTCTAGAAAGGGCAAAACTTAATTGTATGATACTCTAGTGCTGCATATCTATCATAGGTGTTTGTAAAAATCCACAAAATATTTAACACCAAAAGTGAACCCTAATGCTCCAGATGGACTCTGAGGAATAATGATGTGTCAAGATAATCTTAACAAATGGGCCACTAAGTGTGTTGATAATGGCGATGACTGTATGTGTGTGGGGACAGAGGGGACATGCAACCTGTCTGTTCTTTCTTTTCAGTTTTTCCGTGAACCTCAAACTGCCCTCAAAATAAAATCTCTCTATCTAAACAGTAAGTCAGACACTACATCTCTGCTGGAAACGTTCTAACGGCATGTGCAGACTTGCATATGATCACAGGCATTGCACTCACCATTGCCCCAAATTGGGAAGAGAGGTGGCTCTGCTGGGTCAAACAGCACAAAGAATTGAAAAAAAAGGTGAAACCGTGATAAACATTAGGTTCTGGGCAGACAAACCTTTTGGTAGACGTTCGGCGTGGCTCAAGGTCGTTGCTCAGGCTCCTGCTGGGCTCCTGGAGGATCGGCACCTGCAGGGGCAGCAAGCGTGGCCTGCTGGCTGCTGAGGCGAGCCCCTCACGAGGTAGGCTGCCCTCCTGAAGTAGGCAGCAAGGTTTGCTGAGTGCAAGAAAGCCCACCTTATGCAAAGTCTGTACCTTGTTCTCTCCCACTCATGGGTGATTTGTATCATAGTGTAATTATAGCTGAGGCCACACCATATTGTTAGAAACCTTACCTTGTTCCTCACTGAGGGTGACAAAATATTTCTTCGAATTTGGATTTACCTGTTCTTTGTATGAGTTCCTCGCAGGTCATCCCTGGTCAAGAACTTCCTTACGTTTCTCTGCTCAGTCTTCCTCCTCAGCCACGACCACCTTAGGCTGAGCTGCATGCTCTGTTCTTATGTTGAGCTGCTCTGCCTCTAACCATCTCCACAAACTGACCCAACTGCTTGGATCACTGCTGTGTTCTAGGGTCGGATGTGCTCAATATTTATGTGCCTTAAACTTACTGCCTTTAAATGCCAAACAGAGCAAGTACTATTCTGCGTGCCATGTCGTATCTTCTGCACACTCTTGGTGGGCTGGCTGAGGAGACCACACCGTGAATGGCGTTGTGGCGGGTTGTCTGCAGAATCACAAAATGTGCCCTTTTGAAAAAGACTTCTTGGAGATGTAACTAGATGAAGCCATGCTAAGGTAGGAAGGGCCCTATATGCTTGCTTTCCTCTTAGGAAGAGGAGAGGACACAGGTGCACAGAGAAGGTGGCTCTAGGGATGAGGACAGAGACGCAGTGACAGGATGATGTGATCACAAGGCCAGCACAAGGAGAGTCTCTGCGAGAGCTTTTACTAACCTGTCACTCTTTCAACACTTTGATTTGGAACTTCTGATCTCCATAACTATGAGATAATGAGTTATTGTCGTCTTGAACTACTGAGCTTATGTTAACTTTTTTCTGGTAGCTCCAGTCATAAGAAAGGATGAAATGAACACAAACAAGGATCCTGAATTAGCTCAAATCTGGGGAATCTTATTACCTCCTAACCTGGTCCCAGTAATGTGACCTCTCAATGCCAATTTCCTTTTCCATTTAAATAGGATTAATCATACAACTGCAAGGTGCATGTGGAGACCACACACGTGAAATGCCCATGTTATGGTTTAGATCTAGAATGCCCCCAAGATTCTCATGTGCTCTGAAGTGGGGCTTTTGGAAGGTGATCTGATCATGGGAGTGCTGTACTCACCTGTGGATTCATCCACTAAGGAGTTCAGCCGCTGAGTGTGCTGTGAGGACGTGGGGCCCAGCTAGAGGCAGCTGGTTGCAGGTGTGGCCTGGAAGTGTGTATCTCCTGCCTCGGTTCTTCCTTTCTGTCTTGGTTTCTTGGCCTCCATGATGTGAGCAGCTTTTCTCCATCCAGCTTTACTATGCTGCTTCAGTCTTGGAGCCAGATGTTCATGGAATGAAGACATTAGTCAAATAAACCTCTCTTTCTTGTGAGTGGTATCCTTTTTTGGAAAAGTAACTGAGTCGAGCTCTGTGAGGCCACCTCTTCTTCTCTTCACATTCCGCTTGCAGGTTACATGCCCTATCTCCACCTTATCCTAAGGGTAATGGAGTGTTCTCTCCGAGCTGCTTGCATCTTCTTCTACTGTTGTTGCCCTTCTGTTCCAGCAGAGTCTGACATTCATCCTGTCTTGTTTTCGCCCACTTCTTTTTCCTTGGGAGCAGGTGTGCCACTTTTTTTTTTAAATGCTCCACACCTGGGGTGGGACAGATTGCTTAGAGTCTGACAAGTCTTTGTCCTCTCTCTGTAAACATAAACATGTAGGGCAATTCTGCAATAGAAATTCAAGAAGTTGCCTGCTTCTTCTCTCTCACTTTACCAGTGATTCCTGAGCAACGGATCATTGGTCCTTTCTGGTTGGTTTGTGTCTGTGCTCCCCAATCAGCCTTCTACCAGGGAGGAGCCACAATGGCACTGCAAATGCCACACAGCCAACCAAGTGCTCAGACCTCTGTGTTCTTCTTGTACCCCTTACTGACTTGTCCTTCGAACAGTGAATTGAAATTTTGAAGTGTACATATAGGAATGGAGATGGCTGTGATAACACTTGTTCATTTAGTACAAAAAATATAAAAAGAGAAAGACTTGATGGGAGACACACTCATGCTGCAAACTTGGAATTACCAATTTATCTTATTTTTACTGGACTGGCTTCTCCACCATGCATGTCACAGTGAGACCCCAGATAATGACTAATGGCCTCAGCAGGTGAAAAATGCCTTTATTCATGAACAGAGATTCATTACACTGCTCCTGCCTGCACTGAAAATTTTGTTGGCTTCAAGTAAAAGATTCTGTCCTGATAAATCCCACTGGTAAGAGAAAAAGTTTATGTTCTCATAATGTGCTGGAATTTTACAACATGTGCATTCCACAGCAGGTCTCAGGCTCCAAAAAGGAAAAAAGGAAAAGTCCCTGTAAGGTCATGTGATCGATTTTGCAAAAGTGAGTCTCTCTTTTCACCTCCCCTTCTCCCTGCAGTGTGTTCCATTTTTACTCCCACACCGGGACCTACAGCCTGTTTTCCATTAGTGCCCAAGCAGCGCCCTATATACTGAGGTGGTGTCGGGTCACTGCTGCTCCGGAGGAGCTGGGAATTCAGCCTCACACACTCTGGGGCCATCTCTTGGTAATGCATTTTAACCCTTTAAGGAACAGAACTCCCCTGGGCTTCTGTGCCAGTTCTGGCTCCAGCACTGTGCTCTCACCATTGTTTATGTCCAAGAGCTGGTGTTTAGGTTTACAGAGCCCTTTCCTCCCAGGGCAGAAACTAGGACCGTTCTTTATTCCCTCGTTCCGAGTCTCATTACCTCTACCTCCTCAGAGACTGGTCTTCCTGTCTTTCCAGCAGAGGCAGTTTCTGTGATCCCCAACCCCCTCTGCCTGAGGCTGACTTCCTGCCCAACAAATCTACAGGGTGTCTCTGCTGCTACACTTGGCCCATAGCCTTCTTTCCATCGTTTACCTTCTCGGTAAAATAGAGGCATCACAGGAAGCTCAGAGGGTGATGGGCTTTCCAGAAGCGGTGAGGTCTAAGCTGACTTACTCTCCGCTTGTCATCCATGCGATTTCCCCAATGCAAGGGACGCCGTTGTGGAAGCTTCTGCGTAGCTAGAGACAGGAGGACAGCTTTGAGGGTCTTCGCGATCTGGTAACTTTAGGCCCCTCTCTCAGCCTCACTGCATAACACGCCAATGCTTTCTTCCCAAGCCGTCAAGTTCAGTCATACTGAGCAGCTGGCCGTTTCCTGAGCACTTCATGCTCCTTTTCACCTTCTTTTTATTCTTCGTGGTGCAGAACACAAGCTTTTTCGTCAAGGTTTTCCAGACTCCTCACCCTCCAGCCACCATCAATTTGAATGGAGGCCTGCCTTTGTCTGTTTTCTGTTGCTGCAACTCAGTGTTATAGACTGGGTAATTTATAAAGCATAGAAGTTTATTTAGCTCATAGTTGTACAAATTGTGAAGTCCGAGAAGGTGGTCCTGGCTTGTGGTAAAGTGGAAGGCGAGGAAGCTAAGTGGGCCCCTGTTCCTTTCCTTACAAGTTACACAGCAGCAGATGTTTGTCATCAAGACAACACTATGGTTTTTTGTTTGTCAAAATGGCAAATTAGATTGTTTTATTGAAGGTCAAACCAGTCTTAGATTTCTGTTCACGAGGCATAGCCCTTTTTATATATTGCTGGATTGATTTGCTAATAATTTGTTAAGGATTTTGTGTTTATTAACAAGAGAAACAGTCTGTGGATCCTAGTATGAAATGACTTTTCCTAATTGTGGTATCAGAATAGTCTTGGCCTTATATGAGTTAGGAAATAGCTTCTGTTTTCTTTTATAGAATAGTTTACAGAATTAATGTGATTTCTTTATTAAAATGTTGTTGAATTCATCAGTAAAGCCTTCTGTTTCTAGACACTTCTTTGGAAAATTAAACAATAAAATAAATTAAAATTTTTTGTTTTGTTTTGGAGACAGAGTCTTAGTTGTAATTCAGACTGGCCTTGAACTCACTATGTAACTCAAGCTGGCCTTGAACTGGTGATGACCCTCTTAGTGCTGAGATTTTAGCTATGTGCCATTATGCCTGGTTAAAATAAATAAATTCTAATATTTTTTCTTTTTAGGTTTTCTAAGTTATATATTTTTTGTCTTGGGTGAGTTTTGAATAAATTACCAAGTAATTTACCCATTGTACTGAAGTTGAATTAATTAGCATAGAGCTATTCATAGTATTCCCTTATCATTTTAATATATGTAACTCTGTATTGACGGCTCTTCTCAATTCTGATACTGATAATTTATATCTTCCCTTTAATGTGTCCAGTGGTAGTGATTAACCAGTACTCAGAAAACCAAAGTTTTATATTGTTGGTATTTTCTGCTTTTTATTGTTTAGCCTATTGATTTCTGTTAAGTTTATTATTTATCTCTTGTAATTATTTTGGGTTTTATTTGGGGTAAATACAAGACATTTTTCTCACATTTGAATCTCTTTAAAAGAAAACTGATTAACAGATGCATATATAATAATAATAATATACTGTAACAAATGCTAAGTTAAATTATGACACCAGTGGCAAAAAGGCTGAAAGGTTTTTTTTTCCTCAAATTTGTTCAGTGAGAGTTTAGACCATTTATTTCTCGCCTTGATCCTTTTCTAATATAAGAACCAATGTTAGAATTTTCCTCTAAACACTGTTTTAGCTTTGTATCAGAATTTTGATATGTTCTGATGTTTATTCTATTCAAAGCTTTTAAATATTCTACTGTGAGTTCTTTGAATCCATCATTGACTTTTGGTTTCTCTTAGTTTTGAAATTTCTTAGGGTTGGGCAGTGTTTGAGTTCTGATTCTACTCAAGTTAAAAAACACCCTATGTACAATTTTAATCTCTTTATGTGGGATTGACACAGTGTCTTAATGAATTTTCATTATTATGAAAGACTCTTAAGTCTTTTAAAAATTACTGGCACTATTTATTGCCCTTAAGTTTATGTTTTCTAATATGTGTGCAGCCAGATCAGTTTTCTTATTGTTAGCTTTCTCAGGTTATGCCTTCTTCCATCCTTTTGACTTACTTGTTTTTGTTGACATGAAGTGGATCTTTTCTACATAGTCCTTAATTTGGCTTCAATTAAAAAAATTCATTCCAACAATCATTAGTTTTGAATCAGACTATTTATATTACCTATTTTAATTCAATCATTGGTACAGTTGTAATTATATCTATGATTCTGAGATTCGTTTACAGTATATACTACTATTAGTTTTCTTTTCTTTCTTGTCTTCTTTTGGATCAAAGAAAATTCTGTCATTCTGTTTAACCTCCCCTATTGGACTATTAGGGCTAACTCTTTCTTTTGGTATATTTAGTTGTTCTGCTGTTATTTAAAATATATGTACCTAAATTATGCCGAATTTCTTTCAGATTATGTTTCCTATCTCACGTACACATGGTGTTAGCTCTCACAATGGTGTATGTTCATCCTACCCTTTGAAAACTTTTGTGCCTCTAGAGCCACTACTTTAATGTATATTACAGTAGGCTGTTATTTTTGCTTCTATCAGTATATTTTCTTTTAGAGAGACTCATACCATGAGAAAACTGTTACACTGCCGTGCGCCAGTCACCTTCCGAGAGTTCTGACAATGTGTGCGTGACATTCAGAGAGGACAATTAACAGTGTTCAGTGGGTGCTGCTTTTAAGCCAGTTATATTTTTACACATAATTACTCTTTTAGAAAACTTTTATCTTATTTCAAGTGATATTTCCTTTATTAAACTTTTACTAGCATATGTTTGTGATACGTAATAATTACATTTGTTTGGGGGAATTTTACACATATTGTAACTTGAACTTTTTGACCCTCTCCTTTCTTCTCCAGATCTCTTTTCCTATATCTAAGAAAAAATTCTACCTCTGTTTCCTACCAATCTTTCTATATTTGATCTTAAATTTATTGTTTATGTTTTAGGATTCCAATAGAAGAGAAACCATAAAATACTTACCCTATTCTGTCTGTTAATTTCACTTAACATTATGGTCTTACAATCCACCCATTTTCCTACAAATCTTATCCTTTATGACTATATATATATATATATATATATCACATTTTCTTTATTCATTCATCTGTTGATGGGCACCTGAGCTGTTTGGATGTCCTTAACACTATGTTAATTTTCCTTTCTCCTTTGATGGCTAAAATCTTATTGAATAGCTCTAGAAATACAATTCACATACTTCCTGGTAGAAACAAATTGTCAGTGCATGGGTTAATAGATAGAGAAAAATGACAAGCCAGCATGGATCTGGGAGTTGGGATCTTCTCTAGATTTTCATGATACTCATCCATTCTGTCTTAGAAACACAGGACAGCAGCACTATCCACTACGTATCCTGTGTCTAGATAAAAAACTATTAGACAAGTCACAAATTCTGCTTTCATAGGTCTAAAAGGAGTTTTCATGATATTCTTGGGTTGGACTGGTTTAGAGAACTGTGTGTATCTGTCATCAAACTTTATCCAAATTGACAAATGAACTATTTTGTAAAAAATACTTGACACCAACACTGGCTTGGATTTTTGACATTGATACATTGAGAAACTAGATTTCAAAATTGCATTGACTCATATATTATATATATATATATATATATATATATATATATATATATATATATTCAGTGAAAGGATATTGGTATTTTCCATATAAAGACAAGGTCTGAAAATTTTATTATCACTTATTTCCATGATGTTTTCCTCCTCCCTGGGAGCTTGTGAATAGGTTTTGATTATAGAAAATGTCACTCACTACTAACTTAATGGTGACAGAAAATCTTCTCTCTTCTTCAGAAAACAGTAGAGGTTAAGAGGAAGCCCTCTTGTCTACTTTCGTCCTAGAATAGGATCTCCCTCTATTTAGGATTATCCGTCTTGAAGATCTGTGTCTTCTGCTTTTTTCCTACAGTAAAAATTGAACTCACCTGCCTAACAGAAGGAGTGTCTCGAATTGTCTTTGTCTCTTCTTCCCTCTGTCTTTTCTAAGGAAGTCACACTTCCTACAAAGGATGAACTATAAATTTCCCAGTCCTTGTAAATTACTTCCTCTCTCTAAGGGCAGATACGGGCCATACAGGTATGCTGGGAATCTTCCCAGGATGTGCAATAGTTCTTGTCCTCCTGTGACCAGCTCTCTTGGGAGTAATGTGTCTTCCTTTGTCTCCTGCGTGGCTTCTGCAACACAACAAGAACCATGGAACCATGTAGCGTCCCAACATTCAGAGAACGAAGGATCAATTTTCTCACTTAGGTTCAGGAAATATGTAGCCTTTAAATGGAGAAGAACAGGAAGAGGAGGAAGGAAAGGAATAAGGGAAAGCAAGTGGGGGAAGAAAGAGGAGGAGAGACACCTAGAAACATAGAACAAAACCGAAATCGTTCATTGGAAATCTACAATGAGCTCTGTTGCTAGAGCCTTCATGGCATTTAGGACCATGGGAATAGTACAGGTAAGACTTGGCCTATGTGCCTATGTCTCCTTAGCTTTGTAGTGTAATTGCAGAGAAAGGAAAATTAACTTGTTTCCCTTGTGTGAGGTGCACTGCCCAACCTGATGTGCGTCTAGGCCTGGGGCTGGCTTATGGAACCTCCCTCGGGCACAGCACACCTGTCCAGCTTGTGTGCTGTGTAACACAATGGAGTGTGTGGCCGTAGATTATGGACACAACATCACTGTGTCATCGCCAGAGCTGCAGACGTGAGTTTGCTGATAAGATTTTTCTGGGCTGAGAGAGCTTGTTATGTGTATTCCTCTCTCCTGATCCAGATATTATATTTTGTTGGGTCGTGGCAATTTCCCAAAGACCCCTAAAACAGTACCTGGTTCAGCTGGGATTTTCCAAATATCCTGTCTTTCCCATTTCTAAAAGGTTTCTGTGAAAGAATATGGAAACTCCCCTCTATGTCCTGTAGTTTCCTCGTTATCAAAGTTAATTTATGGTTAGGTATTTTACTTCTTCACCAAATAGTATTTGGTGAGGGAAAAAAAATGCTACATCAAGATGCAAATATTTTTTCTATCCTGGGAAATTACTCAAGATGCAATAAAAATGTGTTTTACTCATGGTAGAATTTATCAACCTTTGCTCAGTGGAAAGTACATGTTTTTGCTTAGTGACAAAGCTGGCCAAAAATCAGCCTGTTTCTCTCCATGAGGGCTGTTTTTGAGCGTTACACTCCTGCCCCTTGTGTGTGTTCAGTTTTCCTCTGCGGCTATAATTAGATCAACCAAGTGAATATTTCAGCAGAAACATAGACTCAAGGAGACAGACATCCTAGGATGGCACAAACCTAAATCTGGAGTTAATTATTAGTGTGTTACCTTCCTTTTCCTAACCTCCTTACTTTTAAAAACTCTGAGCACTTTGGTGGTAAACTAACACCTCTGGTTCTCTCTACACAGTTTCTTTAAGTACTTAAAGGGAAGAGTGGGTCTATGCCTCATGCCAACTGATTCTGTGTAAAGCCATTTCTGGTCCAATTGGTAGAACAGGAGGCAGGATACAGTATTAATTATAAAACTGCCATAACCTATCAGAAGTCTTCTGAATTCAAACAGCTGCTGATTCATTTGCCCTTGCCCACCTTAAGAAATAATAAAGCAAAATAAAGAATCCAAATAATCTGAGACAAATATGATGAAAATAGTTTATATTTCATTTGTATCCCTTGAAGCAATGTTACACTAAAAATAAATAATATAAATTGTGGGAGAATTTATCTAGCATTGATAAGGAGTCTTCTTAGAAGCTGGTCAATATGACTTTAACATCTTAAGAATAATGCATTTTTTTAGGCCCATCAATAAACGAGTCAAAATTTAGTTAGGGATCCTGGATATTTGAAAACTTCTCTCTTCCTGACATAACATGGATACATGACCTAGACATATTTTGTTAACTTATGCCTCTTTCTTGGTAACTGCTCACTGGAATGTGATGTCTAACTCTATTACTAATGTCAGCTGATGTTCACATTCGAAATAAAAGCAAGTGATAGCAGCTTGATCATTTGTGATTGAGATGGTCAGAGTGATGTTTAGAATAGTGTCTGTAAGTGTGAGTTCGTATGTGGATGCACAGTGCATGCATGTGTGAAAGCTAGCGTGCAGCTGAGCCCTTTTTCAAAATATCATAGATTCAAATTACTTTTGAAGTTAAACACAGTATTTTTACCATCAAAGATGAGAAATGTGTGCCCATCTAATTTCTTGCTTACTTTCTTTTACATCTCTTAGATTCCTGTTATCCTCTGTCTCCAGCCCACAGTGGAATTTACAAAGGTGAGAGTCTCAGAGGTCAACACATAACAACTATTACATCTCCTTTCAAGTTCAGACCCAATTGTGAATTAAAAGCCAAGAAACATATAAACAGAGATCTCAAATCAGCCTCTCCATAATGAAGCCAACTGGAGAATATGGCCTGTGATTTGTGGGGAACAGAGTTGCTCACAGACTGTCTTGGGTTCAGTGGATTTATCACCTCAGTTGTGGGTGGCCACTTGTATAGGCGGACAGAGAACCAGTTGTGGGTAGGTCCCAAGGACAAGTAGCAAGAGAAGAGAAAGAACCAGCTCAGTGCCCTTCCTAGGCAGGCTGGTATCCAGGAAGGCAGCAGAACACATCTGTTAGAGAAACCACTGTCTGGGTCAGATTTCTATCACTGCAACAAATACCTGAGCTAATCAACTTAGGAAGAGAAAAGGTTTGTTTGGGATATACACAGTCCCCTTCAAGGACATGGCCCTGGTAACTGAAGAGCTCCTATCAGGCCCCACCAATGTCCCGTAGCATCAAACCAGGAGTTGAACTGTAACACATGGGCCTTTGGGGGGATGTTTCATATGTGAACTACAGTGCTCGCCATGTGGTACTGGGAAAGGCAGCACAGGTAGGGAGGGAGGTCCTCAATTGGTCGAGGGAGGGATTCTCCTCAATTGCCTCCTCATGGAAGCATGAAAATTGAGGAAGAATTGTTCCTCCCTCACAGCAAAAAGTAGCCATTAATCCCTTGAACTGCAATATGCAGTGAGCCAAGGGATTGAAACAGGGACTTGGTTATCTGGTTAGCACGCAGACCTCTGGGAGGATGTGTTCCTTTTGTCCAAGACAGTCCTGTTTGTGTCTCTGTCCTGGGGTGGATGATAAATCGTGGCATTCATTAAGTGTCCAAGGTGAAAGAGGTCAGCAGACCGAGTCTCCTAAGAAAGCCCGGCAGTGAACTTATTCTTGTGTTTGGCTTGGAGTCTGAGATTGTTTTCCAGGCTATTCCTTTGGTGAAAGTTCATGTTAGTGAGAACTAAAACTGTTGGCCACTGTAAATGCTGGGGTGGTGTCTGCAGGGGTGGGCAAGCTCCCCTCCTCGGTGACTGGCACAGCCTGTCTAGGTGGTAGGTAACATCCTTCTGAACCAGATGTTTCTCATCTCATTGATGGTAACTTACAATGAGTTTCCTCCCTTTCCATGGCCACTGCTGCAGCCTTTATTGACAGGTTTTGTCTTCTGTGACGTAGAGATGGTGATGGTATTGAGTCTCCAGAAAGCAAAGCTTTCCTGGGGGGATGGGAAACACAAGAAACAACAGAGCAATTAGTGGTAGAGAGAGAACCTCAGAATACTCCAGGACATGTACTGGAGAAGTGGTATTTATAGCAGGATATAGAAAATTATTCCAGCCCCGCAGCCTGGGAAGCAATGGCTGTGTGACTGGAATCCAAGGTAAACTATTTGCCTGCTCTCTTATTTGAAGCTACAAGAGGGCAAATTATTATCAGCGAGACTGCACATGCTCCAATAGATTGCCCCTGGTGTCTAGGAGAGAAATTTAAAAGTCTATTAAAAGTGTTCTGATTCAAGGTCAGGATTTGAGTTTTTTTTCTATTAATTGATGAAAATTTGCCAGGCTCTGTCAGAAACCATTTCTTTATCGGGCTCCAAACTAAAAGAGGTGTTAACTGGTAGCTGGCTACTATTCTTAGTAATCCCCTCTCCACCTGCTGTGCTGACATGCTAATTTCTTACTCAGCATTTGAAAAATACTTTGACTGCAATTAAAAGTTTTGTGTGGGGGGTTCTATTGGAGACTGAGGTAAAAATTAGCTTCTCGCCTTCTACACATTTCATCGGAATATGTGACACTTAACTATACCGAGGAAGGAAGAATAAAGACTGGAGGTGGCAGTGAATTACTTTGCACATAGTTATAAACTGTGACAGCCTGAGGACTCTTAAAACCAGTTCATTCCAAAGGCTCATTTTACTGTGAGGATTATGAGGATGAGAGACCAAGGAACGAGTATTAACTGGGGCAATGAATGGGTTAATGTGAGGACCAAGAGGTGAAAGATGGGGCACTGCATGTAGAATGAGTGGAAACTGACTATGGTTCCAGCTCAGGGCTCCAGAGAAAGAGGATGGGGAGAGGTGAGTTTGAAGAGATGTGGGAACCTAAGCATAGCAAGGCGTGTCAGTGCTCTATGGATTTTGGAGTTTCTGTGGTTGTGTAATAGAGCAGGAAGGGGAGAAGGGTGAATGCCATCAAGAAGAGGCATTCAGAGTGCTCCTGAGCACCTGGCTGTCTCCTGGCCTTCCGTACCTTTAATACCATCAAATTTTCTTTAAAAGGAATGGATCTAGGATGTAACCCAGTAGTATTGTGTGCTTAGCACCTGCAAGACCTGGGTTCCAGCCTTAAAAAAAAAAAGAAAAGGAGAGCTGGAAGCCAGAGAATTCATTGCTCCAGAGCTTGTGAAGATATGATGGAAGCCAGAGAGCACAACCAAGGCCCATAGCGAGTGTAGCACAGAGAGGGGAGGAAAGAGCCATCAGGAAACACACTTGGGGACAAGTGTGCAGGAAACCAAGTCCCTGAATGAACACAAAACACTCACAGATACCTGTATGTGTCAGTGTGGTGGACCCAGTTTCCAGTCACAGAAACAAACAGATATCCAAGGCATATTAGATCTTCAAGGAAAGTCAACAATACAAGGAGAAAAAGGGATTAACCAGTCCCAGAGAAAGTGGAAATTATTCCATGAATAAAGTAAACTGTGAAAAAAGAAGTATTCACTATGTGCCAGGAAATCTTCTAGGAATTTTTTTTCATGAATTATCTCATTCAACCTGCAACAGTTGTAAGCAATAGAAACTATTTTTAAAATAAGGGGATGAAGGAACAGAGAGATTAAGCAATTTGTCTGAAGTCATACAGGTATGAAAATGGAGAGGATTTGAACCTAGGGGCTGTGTTCTTAGCCATCTGGAGAAGGTAATTTCCACAAAGGGCTTTGAGATTGAAAGATATGCAAGCCCCGTGTGGAATGAGGACCACAGGATCACAGTGACACATGGCCTGGTGACAGCACAAGTGTTCAAAGAGAGACTCAGCTCACTTGCCAAGGACTGGGCTCACTGTGGCGTTAGACTTCCCAGAGGCCTTTTCTAGAATTATCTTATTGGCCAGCTGAGCTCCTATGCTGTACTCCCTCCCTGCAAAAGTGGGGTGTGCTTTCCAGACTTCCCCGCAACAGGCAAATTTATGGGAGAAACCAACAATTTTAGACATGCAGGGATTCAGAATTTACTATACCCTAACCATCTCAGAAAGAACTAATTAATCGTAGAAAGCATCAGAATTAAAATAAACCTGACAAATCAGACACACACACACAAAAATCTGAGAAGGAGGGTGAGGAGCTAAGAGATACCCAAAGTTTAAACCATTATTGGTGAATAATGAAAAGAAAATAAATAGCCATTCAGACCTAAAGCTAAATGGAATGGATGAGCCTGACAGTACATGGAGGTTGCTTCGTATTTCTGGAGAGAATATAGAAATATAGAAATTATAGATGTTTAAAAAATAAATATGCTTAACCTCCTTTAACTATTACATAGTATGTACATGTATCAAAATGTTATATGTGTCCCCTTACGATTTAGATCTCAACTACATCCCTAAAGTCTCGAGTGTTTGGGAGGTGACCAGGTCATGGGGAAATGCACTGACCAGTGCAGTAGCTGAATGTGGTGTTAGACAGCTGGACCTGGTTGGAAAAGACAGGTCATGGGCTGGTCACTGCGAGCTGGAAAGGAGCGTTCTTGTTCTCAACTCTTCCCTTCTCTGTTTCTGGGGAGCCAAAAGCAGCTTTCCTCTGCTGCATCCTTCCAGAATGCTGTTTGTGCCTTGGAGCTGGTTGACTGTAGACCAAACTTACTCACATACTAAGCCAAAATAAGCCTGTCCTTTCGGTCAGGTTCTCTGTCCCAGCAACAGGAGGGCTGGCTTGTATACTACCCCACTGATATGGTCCATTTGCATGTTGTTATGTGTCAGTTAAAGAATAAAGAAAATTATTATGACTCATTATTTCTAAACCACTAGAAGGACAAATGGAATAAGGAAAATTGATCAATTCAGCCAAACACAGGGAATAAAATAAAAACAAGTTAAAATGAAGAAATAAGCAGAACTGTCAAGAGTGAGTATATATAGAAAATGAAAAAAAATGGCACAATTAAATTCAAGTTGTTGTAGTCAGGGGTTACACAGAGAATTAGAATCAGGATATGGAATTTATAATATTATTTTATGATAGTCACTCAGAGTTAACACAGGGAAGTGCAGGAAATCTGTCAACAACACCAAAGACAGAATATTCAGCCAAGGGCCTGGATCCCACAGCAATGTCCCACATGAGTCCAGATGAAGACCCAGTGCACACGACAATGTCTCCCACGAGTCCAACTGGGGGTCTAGAGCCCACGAGAAGGACTCACGCCAGTCTCTTTTATGGATCCCTGCTGGGAAGGCCCAAAGGTCAGTGGTGGAAGCCAGAAAGTCTATGCCAGCAGGGTGAAGGAGCTGTGCTGGTAGGTTGAGGGTTCTACGCTGGAGCCGAGAAGTCATGCTCAAAACAAAGACCAGGGCTGTCCTGAAAAGCACCACAGCCATCCTCAGTGACACAAAGATCCTGAGCTCCTCCAGTGATAAGCACAGTCAAGTACACGCCAGAAAGCCAGCGTGACAAGTTTGTCCTGGAGATTAAATGGCACATGTCTTCCCCTCCAGAGCCAGGAAGTGATGCTCGATGCAAGGACCAGAGCTTCTCCAGGACAACCAGCGGCTCACACAGTAACACATAGGAGAATCCTCAGTGCCTCAACGCCTCTCTTCTCCTTCTCCACATCTCTATTTATGCTGGCAAATTTCCTCAGGTGGAACATCTACACTCAGCACCATGGGATTTAATTCCATTGGCATTAAGTTGGCCACCAGTTTTTAATCTGTAATCCTTAATTGTTAATCCTGACTAAAGTAAATGAGGGTTAAATTCTTCTTTTGGAATGTGTACTTGTAGAAAATAAAAAATCAAAACCCAGAGACATCTATAACAGAGAAAGGTTGAAAAAAATACTTTAATACTTTTTTTCCTCAGATAAATGATACTCCAATATTATGAACAAGTCTAAATTCAGTATCCTTAAACGTATTAAGGAATTGCATCTTAATTTTGTTAAAATAACTTACTAAAAGAGTAAAAGAGTAAATAATGATGGTATATTTAATTTAGAAATGCAGGAATTCTCAACACTAGGACATGTATTATAATCCCTAATAAACAGATTAAAGAAAATATCACACTTTAATACTACTTGTACTCTCATTGATTTATAGGAATTCTTTATATATTCTGCAGATTTATCTCCTCTGATATTTATATTACAAGTATTTCTTCCTTTTAATAATATTTAAATTTAGAACATTATCATTTTAATTGCACAAATAGTACCAGTTGTTTTATCTTCTGAGTTATTGTATCTTGCTGAAGATGAGTTTTCCTTCTGTCAGGCTTTTAAAAAAAGTCTCCTAATGTTTTTCTTCTACTACTTTTATAATTTGTTTGGCTAAGTGGCTGTTTGTAATAGTTACAAACTGGGAGCAAAGTAAATGCTGTGGATAAAATCATGGTGCATTTGTACAAAGGGATACATAGCACAAATAACCAGCGTTATAGGAAATGATGTGGAAAGAGCTCTAGGATATGCCATATGGAAAAAGCAAATCACAGAGTAAAATATGATTGTTATGCTAATGTAAAAAGAAGTCTGTATCGGTTACAAAGGCACAGAGAACTCCTACTAGAGGTACATACCAAAGCACGTCAAATGGTGCTTATTTCTGGAAGGAGAATTACACTGTGGCTTTTCCTCTGAATACTTGGTACTGTTTGATTCAAGAAGATCGTGCAGGGTAAAGCATGAAAAGACAGAAATGCCGGGGGGTGGCATGCTGCAGGAATCCCATTTACCCCCTTTTCAGTCACCAGACTTGGTGGAAGTGCCGTCAGGCTACAGACCTGGGCCACCACTGCTACTAGAACCCTGGAACTTTGGGTCCTTGCTGGTGACCTGGTGATCAGCTGGATGATGAGACAGGTCTGGATTTCCATCTTTATTCCACTTTCCAAATGTTCTGTTTATAGAAGAGGGATAATGCTTAGCTTGTTGGGTGTAGGCAGGATACATGTGAATGATTTCCTCGTGGGATGCCTGGTTTCTTTCTCTGATTTGGGATCATAAAATGGAGGCTGCTAAGGTTCTTTAGGATTATAATATGCTATAGGGTTTTTTTTTAAGCAGAGAAATGTTGCAGTGCTTTTTCAATCATTTTCTTCAGGCATGGGAAGAACATTTACAATGGTAGCTTGGCTCTGTGGCCTGCTAGATTAGATTAATTATTTGCCATGGATTAAAATGGATTTTAATTATAGGCTCAAATAAGATCCTGGTGTGATTCATCCAAGTTAATGTGAAGGCTTTATTTTTTTTTTTGTAATGATTCTGATAGAAAGAGAGGGAGGCTATTCCTGAAACATGAAAAAAAGCATAAATAGCCACAGCTGGTTTAATTACAACGAGGAAGAGATCAGAGGAAAGAAAAAGATGAGGTACATGATTCCGGGATATGCTAATTGGAAAATGTGATATATGTTGGTCTGCAAAATACTACTGAATCCATACCAGGTATTTTTGCAAAGACTTTAAAAGGAAAATTTGCACTGTTTTACTTTCTCTGAAGATAGTAACTTTCCAAGCTGCACCGGTCAGGGTGAAAACATGACTCTCTGCAATCACAGTGATTGAAGGGACAGTGCTGATTAATGGCTCCACAGGAAGGGGACATTGCAGAATTGTAATAGGAAGGTGGCAGAGATTTACCCCATGGGTCACTGACTTTGGTGACTATCACTAGCAGGTGACAGGGCGGTGGTGAAGGGAAGAGAAGAGTCTCCTTGTTACATCCCACAGTATTCGCTTATTTCTCCAGTTTAATCCTCAATACTGTTTTCTACTGAAGTTTGTTTGCCAGTTTAATAAGGTTTTAAGTTGTGTAGATGCATAAATTAGACACATCTTCGTCAGTTCACCTCACAAACTTAACATAATACTTGCATAATGAATGCTCCTTGAATCGGATTTTCAAATATCTGGTCACGTTGATTTCCTCCAAACTTGTAGTTTAAAATATGTGGGAGAAGTATAGACAGAAACATGGCATGGGCTCTGGTGGAAACTGACTCTTCATTAAATCTTGTAAGGGACGTTTAGCACTTGGCAGAACTATTTGCATGTATTCCTTGGTAGGAATTATAAGTTATAGAGTGGTACCCAGGCCATTCAGAGTTTTAGAAACCCCAAAGGGAGAGGAATCAAATGATTTGGAAAACATCTGAGAAGTAGCTGGTTTTAATGTTGAGCACCTCTTGGTATCAGTAAGTCTTTATCTAACTCCAGGCCCACGTGACGCATATTAATCTTCCTTAACCCTCCTGCCCCTTTCTCATGGGAGAGATGGGTTTTAGTCACTGTACTATACTGTGTAGAACCATTTAAGCTCTTTATAGTGAAGCACTTTGTAAGGCTCAGACCTCCTCATTTATTGGTCTGTTTTTCCCATTAACTGGTGAGCTGCAGAGTTAGAACCATCCATGCAGATTATGATTTGAAGTCTGGTCATCAGTAGGAGCCTGATTAATTTCTTTAGCTGTGATATTAGTCCAGAGGCAGAGTGTTTCAGTTTGGTGGAAAACATTAACTGCTTCCTTCATTTGGATGGATTGATGGTGGCTGAACAGAAGGCTTTTCTTCTGGCTCGAGATTAATGGAAATTTCATTTCAGATGCTCCCACAAAAGGTATAAGCATTGCTAGGCTCATGTAAGGAGTGAAAAGATCAGGTTTCTTCTTTTCTAACAGTTCTTAACGGCTTTTTCAGGATCTCGGTTTCCTCCTGCTCCCAGCTAGCAAGGAGAGCTGGTGAGAGACGCTGGCTTTGAATTGGGGGAAGGGACTGAGGCTGCTCCCATTCCTTCCCTGTCAATGCATTAATAAGCAGCTCAGAAAATAACACTTCAACTCAGATTTCCTCTCCCTGCAGTAAATAACATTTCACAATACTTTGGAGGTTCTCACAACTGCAGTGCATTATTTGTGCTGGCCTCTATTTCCCTCCCCAGATCCATTTCTTTTCCTAAGCCCAACTCAAAATGTATTCTGCATCACCTGAGTATATTTTTTTCTGAAGGACAAATCAAACCTTTGTCCTATGTTTCAGCTCTGAAATGCTTGTGCTTGATGTAGCCTTTGGGACTGATTCCATTTTAAAGTTGGGACAACACAATGAAAATGACTTTCACGCCAATTTTTTAAACAGAAAGTCACCTAATTGCTAAATTATCTTCTACTACTAAGGAGCTACTTAAATGTCAATCTGGGTAAATTTCTGTCACCTGTTACATCTGCTGAAATCAGAAGTATTAAGATGGATGGATATTTCTTCAGTCAAAAATAAAGCTTGAAATATGACTTGAGGTCAAAGTTTAATAATCACAATTTTAATTTAGTAAACAATTATGAATAAGACACTAATTACCTTTGTGCTTTATCTCATTTAACCTCAACTTCAATCTGAAGTACTACTATCATTAACTTTTTTAGTTGAAGTGGTCCTAGATTGCAGAGTTTAATAATCCAAGATTACCTGTCCAGAAAACAAAGAAAATGAAGCTTGACCGAGCTGCAGATAAATACAATAAGCAACTAACTTATATTTCTAGGTGGGTTGTATGGTGGAATCACATTCTGGTTGTTTGTTTGTTGATTGATACTAGCTTCTGGGATACCATTTTCTTAAAAGAGGTGATTGGCAACAGAATCATCCTCATTTTAATACTGTTTTTATTGAGATTCTAGAATCTTAGAAAACACATGGATCTCAGGTGATTGGTAAGTGATTGTTTTAGCAGAAAAGAACTTTTGTCACTTCATGAAACAACAGGCATTTAAGGTTGACCTCAAAGAATGGGCAGAGTTTGGACTAAGTAAAAAGAGTGATGATAGCAGATTGAAATATTTGCTGTCCTGGTGTGTAGCTGAGATGGCCTCATCCCTCTCGATATAATCTTTGAAGACACAAAATCACTTTCTTTTTCAGTGGCTGGAGAGCATTTTTCATTCAACCACTGAGATGGGTTCACTGTGATTTTTGTGTGTAACCCTTTCCATTGCTGTGCTTTTATGCAGCACATGGTGGACATTGATTTAGTTTGGCTTTTTAGTGTTTAACACTCTCCTATTTAGAAGCTCTCTTTCATTATGTATATCTTTGTGAGAAAGAAAGCCAATAGGTGAAAAAGAAGGACACGATATTCTGTTCCCATGCTCCTTGCTGCTTGGGTAAACTGGACATGGCCAGGCAGATGTTCCAAGAAAGTCCATGGGAATTTCCAGCCGTAGTGCTGTAGGAGGAGAGACCAAACACTGAGGCTGCTTAGACATCTAGTACAGGCTTGACCAGGTTCTGGGCAGCCAGGGTTCTGCTTTGCCTGTGTCCTAAGAGTGTTTTCCAGACATCACAGAACCTTGGTGATCTCTTGCTACCCAGTCCTTCATAATATATTGTATTAGTCTAAAGAAGCAGAACCAATAAGAAGCACACGTATTTATTGTTTGCCTATTATAAGAGAATGGTTCAGCGGACCATGAAAGCTGGGGAGCTGCACCATCTTCCCCCTGCAAGCTGAAAATAAAGCACAGCCAGTGGCATTGTCTGTAACTAGGGGCATGAGGGTGTAGGGGTCACGCAAGGGCAGAAGACCAATGTTCTAGACAAGGCAGATGAAATTTTCTCTTCTGTATTCTCTTTTGTTCTGTTCCAGCCCCAGAAACCTGGATGATCCTATACTCCTTGGGGAAAACTAACTGTTCACTGTCAAATGCTGATATCATCCAGTGACTCCCAGAATATTGTTTAGTTTAATATATGGGCACCCCATGATCCAATCAAGCTGAAACATAAAAATTCACCATCGTGTATTTATTCCCACCAAATAAGCCACAGTTGGTTTCTAATACAAGCAATTCCCTTTAAGCAATGCACTAGATTTTAAATACATAAATAGAATTAGAAAAATGAATATTCATTTTATTAAAGCAACTTATGAGATGGAAGAATCATCTATAATCACACATCTGAATAAAATTATTAATACATTGAGGGTTCTTAAAAATTTCTTTAACTGGTACACATTTCCATAATTATTTTCACATCTCATCCAGCTTTAAGTAGATATCCAGTGTGACTATAACTCTTCCAGGGACTGCGAATGACCATGAGGTCTTGAGGGCTCTGAGGGAAACGGAGTCCATCGCGAAGAGCTGGGACTGGATGTGCTCCCGGCTGCCACAGCCCCATTTAGCATTTTGTTCCGCCAAATATTAGGGCACTTTAAGAAAAATCCAGTTAGTAGATACAATTATATGTAGACAATTTCTCATGTTGTAGAAGGAGGAAACGTAAGGCCCTGAGTTCAAAGGTGAGTTTCAGAGGGGAAGTTTGCGGTGAAAGTTGTTTTGTGATTTGCTCTGAAGCTCACATTCAAATTGTCCCTGTCTGAATTACATGATGTAGATGTGCAGCCAGCTCTGCCCGGCATGGGAAGAGCAGGACTCGAGTGGCACAGTCCTTCCTTTCGAAGGTCTTACAGTCAAGTTGGTTGTAATCAGACAGTTAGGGAGCATTTTATGAGAGCAGCGTCTTGAGAACCAGGAAAGTTGGGGATGGCGAGGTCAGTGTGTCACCTAGCTCTCAGGATGGGCTTCTTGCACAGGCTAACACTTCAGATTTGCTCAGAAGAACAGGCAGGACAGGCCAAATGAAAGGAAACAGGGAAAGCGATTTGAGGGTCAGTGTGAGCTAGGTGGGGTGGCAGAACTGGACTGCTACCGTCGTGGGCGCCTTCCCTGGCTGCTGGAGCTGTGTAATCATGAGAAACTGTATTGGCAGTTCTCAGACTTACAGTCCCCTCAACCCTTTATGCTCATAAAAATTATTGAGCATATCAATAATTTTCTGTTTATATGGATACTTTCTGTTCACTGGGTTACTGTGTACTGGGTTCTGTGTACTGGGTTAGAAATTTAAAGATTAATATTTTTACAAGGACATATTTTCCAAAATAAAATTTTTAGTGACATGGTAGTGGTATTGAAAATCTCTCTCTCTCTTTTTTTTAATCTTTAGGGTTTTTTTTTAGGACTTCGGATGGAGCTTGCAACCTAGTGCTTGCCAGGCAGGTGCTTGTGCTGCTGAGCTAAACCCCCAGCCTGAAAATCTTAAAACAGAAGGATGCTTTTTTCTATGGTTGCGTTTAATCTACTGTTGCAGTACAGAACTGGGAAGTTATTCCTGAAGAACACACTTCTTCTCAATTGGGCATTTGTGAGTTGGCAGGGGAAGGTGGGCAGGCAGTGGGGCAGGTTTTCTCAACTGGTTAAAAATCTGCTGCTAATGTCTTACAAGATTGGAGTGATGACCTTACTGTCTCTAGACCCTGCATGCACACTAACAGTCCCCCAGCCTGCCTGGCTTGCTGGTGCTCTGAAAAGCTCTGAGAGAGATCCAGAGAGGGAAGGTATCTTCAGAAGAGGTGCAGGCAGAGGGAAGGAGGCACAAAAGGAGCTCTCTTCCTGGGTCACAAAACAGCCACCTAGAAGAGACAATTAACCAGGAACAATGCTTACGCTGATTACACCTCTTTACCCTTGTGTTTTCTGCCAGCTCCCTGAAACTTTCCGTTTCAGAAAACCTATAATTTATGGAATTCCTTTGAAGACGCCCCTGTGAATAATGCATATCTCTGTCTGCTGTCCATCAAATGATTTTGTCATTCCAAGTGGGTCTGACCAATATGAATAGTTGGAATCGACTCCTGCTGGACTTGAAGGAGGGTTGCCCCTCTGTTCGTAATTACCTGGTGGAAAGAGCTTTGCTCAGGGTCCACAAAAGGCTTTGGCTTGACACGCTGCCTTACCTTAACCATATGCCACAGTGCAGACTAAAATAACTAAAATAATGGTCCCTTTTGAAGTGATGGGAATTATATTCATTTCTGCACAAGATACGTAGATTCAGTCGAACATATTCATTTTTCAAAGGCCATTGAGTAGCAAGGAACACACACCTGATCTTTAGGTGGGTGGTGCTGTCAGGGCCAAATGAGTGAGTTGAGGCCAATTAGCAGGTTGTGCCCGGGACTGACCTCCCATGGGTCCCGGGGCCATCCCACTGTTGCCACCAAGGATCACGCTGCTAGAACCTCGGCCTCTAACCCTTGTCCTAATTTAGGGAGGTGAAGCTTAAAAGTGGAGCTATTTTTACCTTTGGGCACAATGACAGCCTGCGCCACAGGGAGAAGGAGAGTGCCGGCAGCAGAGCGGTGCAGGCTGCAAGCGCTGCCTTTGTTTCCTGTCCCAGGGCCACAGAGAGTGCAGACGCCCCCTCCCCCGCACTCCCACCCAGGTGCAGCCCACAGGAGCCCTGTCCACACGGTGCAAGCTGCTTCTGTGACCACCCTGCCATCTGCCCCGGCCTCCACTCTACTAACCCCTGGGGGCAAGGAAGTCATGAGAAATAATGAGACGGGGCACAGTTCTTGCTTAGTGGGGAATGGCTGGCTCCAAACTGGCACTTGTGTTTCTCTGAAAACAAGAGCTAGCTTTGAAATAATCAACCTTGAAATCTAGAGATCAAAAATGCCGGCCTCCGTCAGCCTGTCCTTGCCTCACCGGCCTTACGGAGTAGCCACTGAGCAAGGGAATGATGAGGACAGGTAAGGCAGGGACAGGCTGACTGAGGCTGGCATTTTGATCTCTGCTTCTGAAGGCTGATTATTTTTCACCTCGGTCTTATTTTGGGGGAAAGAGGGAGACCAAAGCAGTCTGCATCCCTTGTTTAGGAAAGAGGTGTGAGTACAGATTTTTGCAGGAGCCAGAGTTTCTTGGCAGAGTGGGAAGTTGGGGGCCTGCTGCCTCCTACCACGCTGGCTTCCAGGGCTGCTTTTTTGCAGAGTGGGTTGAAGCATACAGAGGGCAGGCAGGGGCCAGGAGACGGTGGGCAGGGGCGAGGGCGATGAAGCAGAGGGGGGTGTCAGGTGTTTTGTTCTACTTTTGACTTCCAGAAGCATCCAGTGAGGCCACACGGGGAAGGCAAAGAGAGCAATGGGCACAACAGCCAAGGTGGAAGCTGGCAGTACCAGTAGTCATGTGGTTTTGACAATGTGGACACACAGTGATGATCAGATTCAGAGGGCGGGCTGAGCCGTTGGCTGGGAGGCCAAGGAAGAAGACATCAGCCAATGTGGGACCCTGGCTGACCCACTGCAGAGCCAGGTGGGCCGTATTCTGGGAAGGCTGCGCTCACCTTCTCTTCACCCCCCAGGCAGAAGGAGGTCTAGGCCTTTCATTCACACTGGATTTTAATACACTTTCTTTTCCTTTCCTCAGCTGTCAAATGGGAGACCAAATATTCCTTAGATCTCACTGTTCTCATAAGGGTTCCAACATGCCATATAAGTAACAGCTTTATTGTAACCCCTAAAATGTTATTGAATAAATAAATCCTTTTTGAGAAGGAGCAAAAGGATGATCAGAGGCAGGGTGAGGGCTTGTCGTACAGGCCTTGCAGGTCCCTGCTCTTCTGGTGGGGTTCTTGAAAATACTACCAGCTCCATGGAACATGTTCTACTCCAGTTCTGGTCCACACTATTTTGATGGATTCTAAAGTTTTGGTCTCCACTCACTCCTCTGGTAGATCCCTGTAACTCTGTGACAGTTTTCAGGTTTCTTTTCTGTGAGGGGCTATTGTTTCCGAAGCTTGTATTTGAAGTGATGGAAAATTCAGGCATTTATCTCTTATGATCCAGTCAGAAGCATCGTGATTTACTTTAGTGAGGGAAATTTGCTCAGCTTCTTGGGTTCTGAAGCAGAGTAACCCTGAGTTTTCACAGTCTTTGAGGAAATTGCTCTCTGGGGACTTTGCCTTCCTTGGCAGGAAATGGAGAGAAGTCATTCAGGAGATCTTCCTGCCTTCTGGTGTGGGATTTTCTGTAAGTGTGGAATTATTAAAAAATGAAGAAGAAGGAGGAGGAGGAGGAGGAAAAGAAGCAGAAGAAGCAGAGGAAGAAGAAGGAAAAGAAGCAGAGGAAGAAGAAGAAGAAGAAGAAGAAGAAGAGGAGGAGGAAGAGGAGAAAAAAACAGTTGAAGATGTTTTGTGGCAACATTGCCTTGCTTTACACATGGAACACACATTCACTTTGCTTTTCAAGGGAAGGGTGATTGTTTAAGCACGTTAGCTGAAAGAAATGGTGAGTCGGGGCAGCCCGGTAGTGACAGCATCTGTAGCTGTCCTGCCCAAATGCTGGATGTACGACACTGCTAACTTATTCGATTTGACCAGAGCAACTGGAGAGGGTGATTCCGCTGTGAATGAGTGATGTCTTGCTAGAGCTCTGCTTCCCATGTGGTTGACTCTGGAGGAAAGAAGATGCCAGAGAGTGACAATCTGATTGCTGGGTGCCTAGGTTACCTTATCATATCTGAATGCCAGTTCTTTTGAACAATTGGGGTAAAAATACCAGTGTGAAGCAATAAACAAAGGAAAGCTGATGGGTTGGCAGGATTGTCAGTTTATTTTCTTCAACTGAAGCTTTGAACTCCGATCGTTGATGAAGTGCCTTCTCTTTCTTTTTCCGAAAGTACTTTCTGGAAGAAATGTCAAATGATCCTAGTTGAAGAGGTATGTGAAGACAGGCCCTGGGTAACAGTGAAGCTCTTCAGCCTCCTGGTCCATGGATGTGCCAGCCCATGCTGGCAGGAGACCTTGATGTTGCTATCAGACAGGTGAGGCAGGAAGTTTCTTGTGACACCAGTTAGCCCTGTGCGTGCAGTGGTCTGTCTTTTTTCTTTTCTTTCTTTTTTTTTAACTATTAGTCTGAGATGACATGAGAAGGGACTCTGGGGCCTGGGAAGAGGAGATAATTACCAGATTTGGTGGAAAAGGGACCTCTTCTATCTATCAAACTAATAGACACTGGGTATGACATGCACAGTGGGGTTATGTGGTCCATGTTCCAGGTAGATGCAAATAGCCAGACGTGAGGCTAAGCTGTATGCAGAATTAGAGCACTCTGGGTGTTCCCGGAATTGGTGTGTGGGTGTGACCCTACTGCACAGTGGAAGTCAGAATAATCAAATCTTTAAACTGTGTCCAATTTTTCTCAAGACAAGATTGCCCAGGGCAAAACCCTACTAGTTTCTAGAGGGAGCAGCTGAGTGTGTGTTGAGGATTCTTGTCACTAGGAAGGGAGGGGAGACTCTGAGCCTGTCACTGGTTCTGCCTGAGTTGGCTGGGGCTGTGTCAGTGTGAGGCAGGAGAAATGAGCCTATTAGCTTTGTGAAGTCGGATATGCCTTGTTCCTACTAAGCTATCTTACAAATGGAGTCAAATGCTGAGTTGGGGAGAAGTTTGGCATTTGGAAGAGAGGTTGATTCTAGAGGATAATTGAATTAATTACCTATTTTATTTTGCTACTTGAGTGTGGCTAGGAATTTGTGTGTAAATACCTAAGATTTGGATTTTCTAGATAATATTCCTGAAATGGAACTAGGATGATGATTATGTAAGATCCTCTAAACTCAAGGGCTTCATGCACAAATTGGATCCTTTAATGCACATACAATTTGAATATTGCTCTAGTTCGCTTATGTAGCTTTTCCAACTTCTGCATTCCTAAGTGCTTTCCCCATTATGTTAGAATCATGCACATATAAAATACTCTTCCATACAGATCACATTTCACCTTTGTTTTAAGAAAATGAAAAGCATTTTATTATAAAATTAAAAAACAAACTATATTGAAAAAAAACTAAATTAGTGTAAAGATTCAAGATTTATATCATGATAAATTATATCGGTGAACAATTTATCTCTTGGTAAGATTTCAGCTTTTTGTACTGGTTTCTGTTTTCTCTGGCTTTATTTTGTGACACTGTACTTTTTGATGATCATTTCATGGAGAAGGTTTGACTGTTCATTTTCAGTGTTTGTCACTTAATTTAGGTGCCCCTTTTGTTATATAAGGTCATCATGCCATTCTCCTTTTGAAATCCTTTTAAAAAATCCTTTTCTCCTTTTACAAAGTAAGAAATCGAATTATACATGTGACATAGGAAGCAAAATAAACGCCACTTGATTTATTTTTCCTCGTCTGTTTCTCCTTGTTTTATTGACATTCATGAGTGGATTTTCATCTCTTCTTTAATGAATTCTTGTGCTCCTGTACAACTAACTTTTCTAATTATATCAGTTTTAGAAAGTCACCTCTATTGTTCAAAATCTTTAATGACTCCCTATTAATTAATGAGTTATCTCATTAACTCTAAACTATTTTCCTTTAACAGCCTTCTTTAAAAACCAAGTCGTCTTTTAAATAATAATGAATGAATATGTGAGTCACCGATTACTCTCACATCGGTCAGGTCAGTCTCAGGTCAGACTCTTCCATAAACATACACAGCTCAGCACTTCCACCCATATTGCTTTTCCTTTCGGAACACACAGGACAAAGAATTTTCTGTAGGAACCAAGAAACATTGTGGAATCTGCTGTTCACTCCACAACCTGTCTTGAAGTCTCTGTTCACGGACTGTTTCTCTGACACGAAGCTCCTCAGGCAACTCTTGTCTTTCTGATCTTTTCGTCTAAAATTTCAACATGATTTCCCGAAGCAGCCACAAAGCCTGCAGCAGTCCTCATCAGTTATTCCCAGCCATGCACGCGTGTTTTGCTAACGCAGCAGTAAACTGTTTATATCCCTTCCTTGTGCCTAAAACCCAGTGTTGAGTACTGACTGTATTTGTTCCTTATTGCAAACCAACAAATACTGAACTATACCAGCCACCCTATCCCAGTGTTTCTGCTCAATTGCATTTGCTCTTCAGTTCTGTGCTAAGATAGGGAGATCAGAAGAGTGGGATATGTCAGATATGTTAATGATCCCTAAAGTGTCATAGATTGAATGCAACCACACCAATGGCCAATTCTAAGTGAAACAGGAACAAGAAGAATTTAACCAGTTACCTTAAGTTCAATGTCGGTTTCCATTTCTTGGCTCTTAGGATATGTATTACTGTATGAAAATTGGCTTTTTAAAAAATGCATTCAGCTAGGTTGACTTTGGTATTTACTTATAAACTCCATTAGGGTCTGTATTGTACCCTTAACTTCAGGTATTGTGGTGAGACTGACTCTCACACCAGAGAAGCCATGAGGACAGGATGCCAAGGCTTTCTTATCTTATTCCATTTCTAATTTTAGAAGTAGAGAAGTTTAGCCTCATTATTAATTAAATGGGCTTTTTTTGGACTGACCTGGAAACCTGATAGTTATTTCTCATAATGTCCATAGAAACTGTTTTTTAACTTCCAAGTAACTAACCCCTGGGTTTCAGTTAAAGAACCCTATTTCTGAATATAGAATTGCTTATATGTGACTTCTTTTGCTTCAGAAATGAATATAAATATTTTTAAAATATTTTTTACAAGTATAAATTCCTGAACATAATGTTTATAGATGGCTACTGAAATAATTTTGATTGTTTAAGAATAAAATCCATTATTTCTTAAGTGAATGAGAATGGAAATATAGAAATTGATAATAACTGTTCTCTTTACTATTAAAACATAAAGATTTCACTTTCTCATACACAAATTCATGGATTCCAAGGGCCTATAAGTCCCACTCATTATATAATTTCTGTTCTTTTATCTTTCTTTTGACTCAGTGGGATGGATGGGTTCTTTACTTCTCTCATGCTAAATCGAGATTATTATCACTAGATTTTACTCTCTTGCCAGAAAGTCCGTATCTTACAAAAAATAACAATGATTGGCATAATAATCAACTGACTTATCCTGATGCAGTCCAGGAATTCCCACCATGCCTCTTCCAACTGGCCCAGCTCTGACCTATCTAAACAGCCCCCAAATACGTTTAAAGGTAGAAAATCAAGTGATAACTTTTCTAAAATGTTATTTTAAAGGGTAGGTGCTCCATTTTCCCTTGGCGAACTAATATGTTTCACTAAAGCCCATGCCGATTCCATGCATGTTTATTCCTTCTCTCTTAAGCTACTTGGTTAATGATCATATTGTTTTTCTTTTACAATGAACCAAAGTGGCACGTGAAGCTAGGACATGCTTGTCTCAAGTTTATCGGCACCATTCTTTCACATGGAGTGATTGAGCGAGCACGCCAGGGTGACACTCACATCGTGAAGCCAAGAAGCACACTTTGGAGTGCCTTGGCTATGCAATTTTTCCGTTCTTTCCTTAATCCACGCAATGCGTGTTACATTCATCTCAGCGAGTAGGTGCATGGACTTAGCATATCTTCATTCTTTTCTTCCTCTGCCACTTCTTACCCATCTCCCTCCCACACTTTCTAGATCCCTTTTCTCCTTCTTCATTACTATCGTTATTATTATTATTGTTTTAGTTTGTGACATGTAATGATTATATTTATTGTGGATAGTTGGGATATGTACATGAAACATCTTAAATCCGTTTCCATCCCCTTCCTCTTTCCTCTCCTCCCCTCACCCTTGGTCTCTTGGTCTCCTCATTGGTAGAACATTTTACATCCTATTTCCTTTTTTACTCCTTTATTTTTTCTTTTATTCGTGCTCTGGATTGCTCAAATGAGAGAAACCATGTGGTATATAAGCTCGTATGTCTGATTTATTTTCCCTAACATCTTTTCAAAGTGTGTCCATTTTCCTACAGATGTCTCCAGTGTACTCTTCTTTATATCCCAGTAGTTTTCTATTCTGTATAGATACCACATTTTCTTTAGCCATTTGTCTATTGATGGACATACAGGCTGCCAAGGTTTATCTGTTATGAATTGTGCTACTATAAACATTGAGATGGATGTTGGTCTGTAATATGATGTCTTTAGCTCTTTAGGGAAGATACATAGAAGGGGAATAGTGGTTCAAATGGAATTTCTGTTTTTAATTTTTTTTAGAAATCTCCATGCTAATTTCCATAATGGTTATATAGCTTATGTTTCCACCAACTGTATGAAAGAGTTCTTTTTTTTTTTTTAACCACAGCCATGCTAGCATTCATTATGATTTTGTTTCTTGATACAGTCATTGCCATTTTTTTCTAGTGTAAGATGAAACCTTAGTGTTGTTTGAATTTGCATTTCTTTAATGGCCAGAGATGTTGAATGTTTTTCACATGTCTATTGGTCATTTGTACTTCTTCATTTTAAGAAGAGTCTGTTCATTTTCCTTGCCCAGTTTTTGACTGGGTCTTTTATTTGGGGGAGGGGATAACTTTTTGAATTCTTTATCTATTCTAGATGTTAGTCCTCTGTCTGAAGGATAGCTGGCAATTTTTTTCTCCATTCTGTAGGTTATCTCTTTACTCAATTGATTGGTTCCTTTGCATTGCAGAACATTTTAACTTGTTGTAATCTAATTTCTTGATTCTTGCTTCTCTTTCTAGTGCTGCTGGAGTTCTAGAAGTCCTTTCCTGTGCATATGTCTTCTAGAGTCTGACCTATTTTATCTTCTAGCAGATTAAGTGTTTCTATTCTAATGTTTAGATCTTTGGTTCATTCTGAATTTGGTTCCATACGTAGTGAGATACATGGGTCAAGCTTCAGTCTCCTGCATATGCATGGCCAGTTTTCCCAGCACCATTTGCTAGAGACTATTTTTCCTCCACTTTAAGGTTTGTCAAAGACAGAATAGCTGAACATGTCTTGGATTATTTCCCCATTCTTTTTTTCTGTTCCATCAATCTGTTTGTATGTTTTTTTTCCAAAATGATTCTTTTTTTAACCATTGTACCTGTTTTGTTTTTAATCATTGTATTTTTGTAGTATAATTTGAAGTCAGATATTGTGACATGTCTTGATTTGTTCTTGTGGCCCGAGATTGCATTTGCTATTCTGGATTTCTTCTGACTTTATATGAATTTTAAGACTTTTTTCTACTTCTATGAGGAATGGTATTGGTATTTTTAGTGGGATTGTATAAGAACTATAAATTAGTTTTGAAAATATGGCCATTTTGACAACATTTTGCTTATCCAGGTAGAGGGATATAGTACCATTTTCTGAAGTCCTCTTCAGTCTTTCTTTTCAGAGTACTATGGTTTTCACTATAGAGGACTTTCACTTTTTGGTTAGGTTAATTACTAGGCAGCTAAGTTTTTTTGATGCTATTGTGTATGGAATTGTTTTCCTAATTTCATTCTCCGTAAGCTCATTATTTGTATACAGAAATGCTATTGATTTTTGAGGGCTGATTTTGTATCCTGCTATATTGCTGAATTTGATTATTAAACCTAGGAGTTTTTTTGACAGAATTTCTAGGTCTTCTATGTAGAGGATCATGTCATCTATAAATAATGTATGGTACCTCAGTTTATGAAATTAATGTGTTTTATGATTTGGGGCAGATGGTTGCATTTGTGCTTGGGAGGGGAAGATGGCTACAGTCCTGCTTGTTACCTAAAGTGGTGTTCATGAATGGAAGCAAAATTTTGCCAAACACTTTTGTTTGTGAGTCAAATAATTTGCAAACAGAAGCATTTATGAATTGAGGCATTGGAGTAATTTGACTTCTTTTCTATTTCTCTCTCTTGTATGAATGACCTAGTGAATGATTTAACTTATAAATTGTGCAACTCTAAACATTGAGGTGGATGTTGGTCTGTAATATGATGCCTTTAGCTATTTAGGGAAGATACATAGAAGGAGAATAGTGAATGTTTCGAGTATTATGTTGAGTAGAAGTGGTGATAATAGACATCCTTGTCTTATTCCTGATTCTACAGGGAAAGCTTTCAGTTTTTCTTCATTTAATATCATGTTAGCTGTTGGTTTGCCATCACTGGTTCTTATCAGATTCAGGTAAGTTGTATCTGTAACCTATTTTCTTCAGGATTTAAAAAAATCATAAATAGGTGTTTAATTTTGTTGAAGGCTTTTTCTGAATCTATTGATATGACCATATGATTTTGGCCCTTGCTTCTGTTTACATCGTATGTTACATGTATTGATTTGTATGTTAGACCATCCATACAACTCTGGGATGAAGCCTCCTTGGTCATGATCTAAGGTCCTTTTGATGATTTCTTGCTAATATCTTCTTGAAGATTTTTCCATCTATTTTTATTCAGGAGACTGGGCCATAGTTTTCTATTTTAACTGGATCTTTGTCTGGTTTTGGAATCAGTGATGCTACCTTCCAGAAATGAGTCTGCAAGAGCCGTTTACTTTTCAATTTCACTCTAGAGTTTGAGGGGTAATAGTGTTATAATATCCTCAAGGTCTTGTAGAATTCAGAAGGGAATACATTGGGCCTGACACTTTTCCTACTCAGTAGGGTTTTTGTTACTTCCTTGATTTCACTGCTTTTTATTGGATTGTTCAGAATGTTTGTATCTTGTGCTTCTCAGCATTTGGGACTGTATTCAGTGTCAAGGCCACGCACATGAGGCTTGTCCACTTGCTTTATCACAGCTTCTGAACTCTTGGCCTTGGGCTCAAGGACATTTACACCCATGTCGCCCTGTAGTTTTTTTAACCCCAGGCACTGCAGCGTCTGGAGTCGAGCTCAATCATCCTTACTCTGATTCCTGTTGTTCAGGATTAAATGTCAAATTCTACTCTAAAAAATACTTGCTGCTTTATACATTAATTCAGTATCCTTTTACGTTTTTAATTAATTAATTTAAATTTTGAGACAGGGTCTCATTCAATTGCCCAGGATGGCATTTCACTTGTGATCCTCCTGCCTCAGCCTCTCGAGTAGCTAGGACTGTAGGCATGCACCACCAGGCCTGGATCAGGGACATTTTTTATGACATTCCCCCAGAAATAGAATTTGGTTCCCTCACCACTAGCATCCTAAAACCTCCTGAAGGAGAATCTGTTTTACAGTCTGTACCTCTGCAACACGGTTCCTTTCTGTGGTCAGTGTTCATGCAGGATGAATTTAGGGTGACAATCCCCCCCTCTAAAAGAATTATTCTCATTTATGGGCTGATAAGAACAAGAGCTTAGGATACTCAGCACTCCAGCCACTAGAAAAGACAATACATGTCACGAGTTGCCGGAGGGACATCTGGTGAGGAAGTGTCACCTCTTTTGGGTTTTACAGGCAGATGGCTTGGGCTACTTCTAGCCCTGGCCATGCATGACCCCTTGGCCCCTGGGCCATCTCCCTGCAGACCCTGTGGATAGAGTCACTACTCAGCCACAGGCAAGAGCAAGAGGTCAAAGTCCTCTAGGCTGAGCTGCCTCTTTCTGCTTCTTACCCTACGGCTGCCTCCGGTGATAATCTGCCACTCAGCAGCATTTTGAAAAGACATCACTGGAGAATTTAAGAAGTCACCATGGAATATTTAATAATTTAGAATATTATATCTAAGTCTGGGGTGCTGGTATTCTTAGGAAACAGTAAATGATCGCTTAAGTTAGCAGTCCCAAAGAATGTACCGGGCAAGTCAGCAACTGCCCTTGACCTTATTATCAGTTTTGTTTTGCAGGGGAAACCAGGTTGCTCTCGCAACCTCTGAACATGGAGTTTTGGGGCCATGGAGAGACGAAAAGACATGAGGTGTGGTGAGCCTGACAGACACAAGCTGTGAAGTGGGGGTGAGTTCTTTATCCTCTATAAAGGTGATGTGAAAAGAACATATGGTCTGAAGTCAGATACGGCTTCAGTTGCCTTCAGTGTGACTCAGGGCAGGTCACTCCACCTGTCCTTTCTCCAGTCTCTTATGTCTTTAAAACAGGGATAAGAATTGTGCCCGCTCAAGTGAAATAGAAGTTTAAGAACTCACTCTGTGTCAGCACCATTCCAATGCTTACGCAGTCATTTTTCCTTAGCCCAAATCTTCAAGCCTACAAAATCGGTGTCATCATTGTGCCCATTTCACAGATACAAAGGCCAAGGTAGACAAGAACTAGGTAGTATTAGGCTTCATGTCCAGGCCATCTGCCTCCCAAGCCACAGAATACATATGGTCTTACATATATTTTCTAGAATGCCGGTTATGTCAAACTGCATCTTTAGCTTCAATATAAAGTATTAATGTAATGAAGAAGATGAGAGCATGAATACATACAGTAGAGCCTCAGCCCCCACCCTTGTCTGTATTTTACTTCTCACAGTTTCAAGACCCCGTAGTCAATCACGATCCAAATATATTAAATGGAACGTTCCAGGGGTAAACAATTCCCAGATTTTAATGTACACAGTGTGCTGAGCAGTGTGATGAACTGTCTGTTGGGCAGCACTGTTCTGTCCTGCCTGGACTTTGGTCACTCTCCTTTCAGAGTATCTGTGCTGTAGACACTTTCTGCCATGGCTTATTTTGTAGCTATCTTGAGTTTTTGATTAACTGTTAGATATCCCCATATTTGTGTCCAGGTAGCTCCCAGTTTTCTGCACATAGTCCTGAGATGCAAGAGTAGAGAGACTGAGAATTCAGACAGGACAAAGAGAAATCATAAAATGCTTCCTGTTAGTGAAAAAGTGAATGTACAGTAAGATATTTTGATAGAGAAATGACATTTGTGCAACTTTTAGTACAATATATTACTATAATTGTTCTATATTATTACTAGTTCTTGTTAATCACTTGCTGTCACCAGTTAATACGTTAAGTGTTGTCAGAGGCGTGCAGTAGAGTCTGTGGTTCCGGGCATCCACGCAGGTCTCAGGTGCTTTGCAGATGAAGTGGGCTGCTGGACTGTGTGCCTCAGTCTCACACTGGCTAATTGCCTTTTGGAGGTTTTGTTTTTATCTGTGCTCTACTCAAATCTGTGGAATAATAAACCATGGAGTAATAGATTATAAACTTCCTAAAATGCAGAGCTGAAAAACCAATAGCAATGTGCACACTGAGATCAAGGTTAAAATTTTGTTAAAACTTGAATCTCTTTGTGTCTGACCAGGGCTGCTTGACAGGCAGCTGGGTAGTTATGAAGCATAGAGATTTTCCCTTGGTTCTGCTTCCAGTAAGCAGCTCTGGGATGGTAGGTATGGCACTTGGTTTCTGAGCCTCGGTTCCCTTTTACTTTGTTTTATTTATTTATTTTTTAAAATTTGGCAGCAGTGTCACCTTCCAAACAGAGCTGTGCTGAGGATGGAAGGTGCATATGATGCACACGACAATGGGTGGTTTCCAGGGGAAAATTTCTTCTCAAAATTACTGGATAATTCATCTGAAGCAGGAGGGTTCAGGGAAAAAATAAAAATGTAATTGGGGAAAAGAGAGAACTTGTCCTAGGAAATCATGGAAAGATCCCTGAAGGCGATTAGGCAGGTCCTCATCTTTTTAGGGTGGCTGGTCCTTGTCCAGCTGTGCATGTTAGCTGATTTGAAAGGCAAGAGGCCACCTCTGAGTGGACACTGGACTATCTGACTCTCAGAGCTATGGAGGCCCAGCTGCTTGCATTTTCTGTATGTCTCCGAGTCCTCTAAAATAAGCATATATTTCATGTCAGGCACAATCTGAGTTCAGCATATTTCCAGCTCAGCAGAGTGGCTTCTGTGTGCAGCTGTAATTCACATTTCTTAGCATATGTCCAAGTGCCAAAGGTACTCCCTGAAAGACATTGCCGTATTAGCTTCTTGTTGTTCCTAGTTTGGGCTCAAGGATAAAACTCTCCACACATTTGGGGAGGGGTGGTGAACAAGAAAGTCAATGTGAAACAGTGAGTCACTTAAAATGTGTGTTAGCACACACACATGCACCAAACCAAAAACCAAAAACTAAACAAACAAGAACAAATCTAGGACTAATTGTTTCCAGGACCAAAAAAAAAAAAAAAAAAAGACATGGATTCTCAATCAAGAAGCTTTAGACATAAATCTTGCTAGGCTTGCTGTGGTAAAATATTATGATTTTTAATTTTGAATAACCAATAGCTGTGAAAGCCATCACGCTTCAAACGAAATCTTATTTACAGCATCTGCTTTTTTAGTGAGTTAAAGCTTCAGTATTGGCCTTTGTGATTCTCATAGATTCAGGTTTAAATTAATATAACTATATATTTACAACAAAGTGTTCAGTGCTTCTGAGAATCAAAAAAAGAATTAGAATGCATTATGTACATATACTAACTCACCATGATGAATGCAATTGTTATGTACCCCAAACATGGACTGATAAAAGAAGTAGCCACAGGTAATATGTAAACAGCCATAGCTATGTTACTGTAACATTTTATGGAGTCTGAAAAAAAGTAAAACAAATGTGGGATGCATCCTCTGATATCCATTTTCTGAAATGCCAAGCTTTTCCTGAGTGTCTCTGTGCAGTGTGGAGCCAGGCTGGGAAGTGCTAGAGCAAAACAGAAACCAGTCTGGAGTTGGACTGAATGAATTGAGATCCAGTTTTCTACTTGTTTTTCCTACTAGGGTTCTGACAAGCCCGGGAACGTTTCAACCAAAGGTCAAAGGATGGTTGTAGCTACCATGCAGCTCTGAGGGTGACATGGGACAGTGTAACATGTGAAATAGTAGATACAGGTTTGGATACCTGTTAAAGGCTCAAAGATGGTGATTTTATTGGCGGTTTCACTACCTGCATACAAGTCCATTGGCAGCCTCCTGGACAGATGCTGTGTCCAAGGACTAGAAGGTGACATAGTGCTCCTCTGTGACTCTCAGAGTGAGTCATGCAGAGGACACAGATTGTACTGCTACCTGATATGTTCTGAGGATGCTGCGGCCATCTGTGGAGGGGTCTCCACCAGCAGTGGACACCGGCTTGTGGCCATGAGTGAGCCCCCTCCGAGGACGCTGCAGCCTCAGTGGAGCTGTTGCTCAGCAGGGGTCATGGGTGCCATCTTGTTCACAATCTCATGAGGGACCTTGAGTCAGAGCCATCCAACTTGCTGCTCCTGATTCCCAGCTGTCAATAAATAAATGCTTGCTCTGGCCAGCTACTCCATGTTGGATCATTTGCTATCTAACAGTAGCAAGATAACAGGAACATTCCCGAGTGGGATCAAAAGCCAGAATTCATTAATAGCTCCTTCCTGTGTCCAGGAGTTGGATACAATTAGAATTAAAATCAAGAGAGTGATTGATTTGTTAACATATTTATTTATCTAACAAATAAATGGGATGTTGAGCATGAACAAGACCCTGCCTGGACCCCAGGCTCCCTGTGAGGAAACTAAGGACTCTAAGAAGATGGGAATGGAGTCTATTGATGCATTTAGCCCCAGATCTTCACTAGAGTGATGCCTTGTGAGGACCTTCTGGTTATTTACTTCTTCATACCTTGCTGCCACCACCCTCGGCCACAGCGGTCTGCTCTCTGGACCACTGGCAGGGTTATCTCTTAAACGATCCACCAGCATAATTTCTTTATCTATTATAATACATATAGATGATTTTAATTGAAAGTATGCAAGCCAAATCAAATTATTTGCTTTTGTAAAACTTTACGCACTTGTAGAAAGCATTGAACTTCCTGGGCCCTCCTTGATCTGTAGCCTGCTTCCCTGTCTTTTTGCATCGATTGTCTTTCACTTTGTTCTTGGTTGGTTATGCTTCAGCCACGTTAGCCTTCACCTGGTTCCCCAGAGTCTCGTGAATGTTCCCATAAGGGCCCCAATGAGTCAGCCTTTTCTGCATCTTGATGCTGGGCTTGCCCATGTGACTCACCTTGACCTCTGAAGCCAGAGAAAATGTGATGCTTCTGCTGTGGAAGAAGCCTGAAGCATACGCTACTTTTATTTGGGTAACACATCCCTGAGTTTCCTTTTTTTTGTTTTTGCCAGACTTTAGCCAAATTCCAGAGCTGGCTATTGTGGGATGTGAGCCCTGCCGTTGTGGGATGAGACACTACATTTGGCCTCTCCCCAAACTGCTGACCCATAAGAGTATGGCAAAAAGGTGGCAGCTATGGTAAGTCATCAGGGTTTGAGTTAGCTTATCACGTAGCGATTTACAGGTGATACACGCTTCAAACTCAGTTCTCTTCTCAATCCTGATAGCAGGTGTTCTCTCTGCTTAATAGGTTCTGTCCATATCCTCTCCTGCTCTCACGGAGGGCTCCTTTTGTTCACTTACGTCTCAGCTTAATAGCTCTCTCTCTATTTGGCAGGGCCTAGTCACTCATCCAAAAATGATCTCATATTCACTCTGTTGTATTTTCATATTTTTCTTATACTGTAACACTGATTGATGTGATATTTTCTGATTGAGCACATTTTATACAATCTAAGTAAATACGGATTGTGATACATATCCTAACTTTAGAAAACTTTAAATGTGGGAGAAAGGGAGTGTTTCAAATGGATAAAATACAATTTTTTTTTTAACTTTTTGACTGCCCCTAGAGATTTATGTCCCATCAGAACAGGGACCTCCTCGGTAGACTTGCCTCCCATTCATTCAATCATTCTCCACGTTGGAGAAAAAGTCAACTTTCAAAGTTGGTAATCTAATCATTCCAGTCCTCTACTCAGATGTTTTGATTGGCTCCTCACTCTGCCTTCAACAAATTTAAATATACTCCATGGCTTCTCTGCCCTTTGAAGCTGGGTGATTGTGCCTGCAAATCCATTCTGAGAGAGACCACCCTGTGTTCTGCATATTTCTGTAGCAGCATCTGTCCTCTTTGGGGCCGAGATCACATAATTCTGGCTCCATGGCCACCACCATTTGATGCTGCCAGGTGTGCCTCACGCCTCCCTACCTTGCTAACTTGTGACAATCATCCATCCTTGACTCTTGTTGTCTCAGCGAAGTCTTCCTCATCCCTCTCGACTGAATAACTCCATCATTGGATTCTAGTAACTCTTTCAGTTACAAAATATTTGTGATTATTTACTTGTTTATTTAGCATACACTGATTGAGCATCAACTATATGCTAGATATTGTTTTAGGCACTGAGATAACATCAGTAAATGAGGCAACAAAAAATTCTTGCTCTAACAGTACTAACATTTCAAAGAATATAAACAGACAATAAGTAAGATGAATGTAAAATTATGAGGAGGTCAGATGCTAATAAGAATTATGCAGATAATGAAGGCAGAAAAGGGGAAATAAACCCTACTTAATGAGAAGGGATGCAATTTTACATACAATACTCAGAAAAGGCTCATTAGATAAAAACATTTGGGTAAAATTTAAAGGAGATGAGGGAGTAGCAGTAGCAGATACTCGGGGAGATCATTCTATCAAGGCCAGCAGTCCTGAGGTAGGTTCTTGCTCGCTGGTGGTAGATTTCAGGGATGTTCTTAAGGATTTTCCTGAGGGCCCACTTGTTAACAAGGGTGAACACTGAGGGATGGAGTGGAGGAGGTGATGAGGGAAGCTGCATACAGGCTCTCCAGCCCCTAGTGTGTTTGCTGGACCAGCCCCACTGAGACGTTTGGTAGAAGAGATAATGATTGGAGGTAAGTTTTAGAAGGATCACTGTGTTTACTATGTTCAGAATTGCCTGCAGGGGAAGCGGAGAAGAATCTAGGAGGTCATAGGGAACCATTTCAGCCAGTTAAGCAAGAGATGATCCTGGCTGGTAAGTGTGTTGGTGAGAAATAGCTGGAACCTGGGTATGGCTTGGGGGAAGAGCCAATGTCACTCTAGGAGGGAGTGTGGGGTGTGTAAGATGGATTGGAATTCAGAAAGGTTTCAAGGAGTTTGGCCTGGAAGGATGGAATCTCCATTGACTACGATGGGGAATCCCGAGGTGGAGAAAACCTTAGTAGGAAGAATGGGAGCTTAGTTTTGGATGTGTTAAGTTTGGGAGGTCTTCTCTATAGCCAAAGTTCAGCCCTCAAACTTGCCTATGTAGGTAATGCAATTAAAGAGGAGGTCCGAACTGGGGCCATAGTCATCAGGATGTAGAATGCATTTCAAACAGGTACCCAGAAGCAATTGCCATGAGGAGAGTATGGATTTGTTATGGTTTAGATTTCAAATGCTAAGGTGATTGGATCATGGGGACCCTACAGCTAACTTATAGTTAAGTGGTTCCCTGGTCCTTTGTTTGCTTGCTCTCTGCTTCCTGGCTGCCACGGGATGAGCAACTGTCCCCAGCTAGATCCTTCCACAATACCCTTTCTGCCTGGGAGTCAACCAACTATGGACTGAATCTTCTAAAAGTGTGAGCCCCAGTGATTCTTACCTTTAAGTTGTGGGTATTGGGTGTTGCGTCCAGCGAATGAGAAAGTGACTAAGGTAGGATTAAAGATGACAGAATTCTGCAGACTCCACTTGAGGGTTTTCAGTGACTCTTTGCTGGGGACAGTTGGCTCTGTCAACCAAAGGAGAGGCACAATCTGCTGTGTAAGGTTACTGCAACCCAGAATTGAGCACTGGTTATCTGGACTAGGGTGTTTTTGTGTGGCAAAGTGGGATTCATAGCTTCTTTCACTATGTAGAATTAATAACTGCCTCTTCCATAAATTGTACCACTTTATTCCTAGTATCTAGACATATTAGATAGTAAATTAATATTTGAGTGAGTAACTCAAAACTTTATTAGGTACTTTATGCTCGATTGCATATAAACTTACAAAATAATTCCCCTATAATTTGAAAACTCATATGATGATTTCAGAAGGCAATATGAGGTATTAAACGATGAGAACGTGAAAGCATTTGTATACCAACAGATATCAGCTCTTATAATAATCACTGAGTCTAGATTAATTTGTACTTTATTTAATAGGTCTTATTTATTTGGTACTGAGGACTGAACTCAGGGCCTCATGCATTTTAAGCATGCGCTTGACCACTGAGCTGCCTCCCCAGCCTACATTAATGTATATTATAAAAGGGAAAACTTTGGTACCAAGAGAAGCCCTTTATAGTTTTCAAGATCCTACCATAGATATTCACACAGAACATAAACCCCTACACCTTGCTGAGAGGGAAAAGCTGTGATCCTTATTTTAAGAGAGAAAACCCTTCAGTTTGGCCTCAGCATGGCTTGTGCTCACTGCTGGGGTAAATTTTTGCTTGATGATTGCTTCATGAATTTTAGAATGTCCCTAGAAACTTCAAAACAGCTCCTCACCTATCTGTGCCATAAATTCCTTTACTAGGATCAGAGATTTTCCTTCCATAATTTTCATGTTGTACTAGATCAAGATGTAGAGAAGAGGCAGGTTTTTTTCTTTAAATGCACAAGGTTGACCAGGGGTTTAGCTCAGTGGCACAAGCACCTGCTTGGCAAACATAAGGTTGTGAGTTCGATCCCAGGTATGAAAAAAAAATACACAAGGTTTGTAAGAATCCACAGTTTCACAGAGTACAACTAAACCCAAGTAAGTGTTTCTATGATTCCTTCAGAAGCAGATCCAAAGTATTATTCTCTCAACTCTGCCAGATTCTCTGTGTGCAGACAAAAACTCATGGCAGAGTCCTCCTGTGTGGGTCCACATGCAAAGTAGCTCTTACTTGGAGAGGAGGAGCCTTTTGTCTATCAGAAGAATTCAGCATGAGCAAATGAGAATATGGTATGGGCTATAGATGTAGTCATGAGACCTTCTGTCCCATGGAGCCAGCTAGATGTGGCTCTGACTGGCTTTTTTCTGGTGAAAGTGGTTAGGTATTGGTTCAAATCACCCAACAGCACTCACAGGGATCAGACATGTGGCTAGAGAACTATATATTTTTCATATCAAGGTGTCTATGCATCAAGGCCAGTGCTGTTCACCTGTCTTTTAGAAACGTATAACTGAAAGTCCATTTCAAACATGGCACCAGTGCCTGAACTGCAGTTTGCCAGTTCTCCTGACCGGTTTTCCCTGCAGGCATCCCTTTGGAACCAGAGCACCAAAATCCTACTTCAGGAGATTATCCAAGTTAAAATCTCACCCAGATACCTGGGAAGAGGAACAATGGATTAAATTCCTGTCAACATGTACATGATGGGTATCTAATGCTTTCCTGAAAGTGAGTTTTGTTGGAAGCGGGGTAGAGCAGAAGGCCTTGAATAAATGTGAAATTAAAAAAAGGGGGAAAGGGAGGGTGCAAAACACAACTCTGTCATTTTCTGAACCTTATTCAGCTTAGCTGGGTGGTTTCTCTGCTTCATATTACGGGAACAATGGCCCACAATGTCCCTTTATGATATTTCATATTTACCAAGGCTGTCAATTCATTGTTTTTTTCTCTCAAATAAAGCGTATGAGATTTTTAATGACACTGTTCCATAGTTTGTTCATTCATTTGCATTAGGATATCAGTTATATTTATATTTATCCAGAAATAAATTTTGTCTTTGCTTGTTTTCTTTATTTTGCTCATGTCAATTCATTATTTAGATAGTTTTAGAATGTATTTCTGGTTAGAAAAAAAGAGACTCTGTCATTATTAATGTGAGATTCTATATAAAACCGTAATAAATAAGTTAAAACTACTGACTCATTGAGTGAAGAATGGTTTTATTCTATATTTAATCTAATCAATAGGTAGATATTTATAGATATAACATTATTTTTGCCGTATTAAATGACACTAGGCATACCGCATACATTTTCTGGATGTCAAATTGCTAAATTACCTGGTGGAAAACCTGTACCTACTACCAACACTTCACAAGGGCCAGCGCTGAAGGAAAGCGTGTTATACACGGCACAGGCTTTTGCTGATCAAGTGAAGTTGACTGATATTGTTTGCTCCTGTTGTGAATCTATAACCACACTGTTCCGAAATCTAGGTACTGCCTTTGTCCTTCTGAAGTCTCTTGCTTCTTTGCTCAATGCACAGGAGGAAATAGCGTGTCTAATTTTGGGCACAGACTCAGGCTTAATTTTGATACCAAACATCCAAAGCCAAAAGCTTCCAGGCAGTAGCCAATGGTGTGGGCCAAAGGTCTTGTTTCCTGGAGGGCAGGTAGGATATCGCATGTATGATTTTATTAATAAAATTAGCACTGCAAACAAAAATAACAGCTCACATGTTATTGGGCTAATCACTTTAATTTTTCTGTTTTATGCTTACAAGTCCTCAACCCAGAAGTAGAAGAGAAGCAACTTGAAGTTAGTGACGGAACTGGAATTTGATGTGGAAAGTCTGACTTCAGGATGATACCCTTGACATTAGCCACGTTAGCTCTAATATTTCATTACTATGATAATGAAAATAAACTCTGAGGTGTTGATTCAGAGCATCAGCTACATTTCAGATATTTACTCACAAAGTTGTAAATTTTCTAAGTTAAAAGTGTGTACCATTTGATGCCCTTCATTTATTCAGAAATCTTTATGATTTTATTCAGAAATCTTTATGATAGACAGTGTGCCAGGTTCTGGTACACACAGTGGTGACCAAGAGCTTTGTCCTCACAACTGTAAGTGTTGGAATGTCGAAATCCAGGCTCCTGTAGGACCATGTGCTGAAGTATCTGGTGAGGACACTTAAAGTGCTGTGGAGAATAAAGGATGGTCCTGAAATTTGTACTTTCACGACAAGGCTTATTTTTATTTTTATTTATTCATTGATTTTTTGCGCTTACCAGGCTGGCACTGAGCCACTGAGCTTTATCCCCAGCTAAGGCTTTAAAGCAGCTTGAAACTAAATAGAAATAGATTCTCTTCACATATATTCTTTAAAAAATTTAGTCTTGTCTCATAATGCTCTTGGAAATATTAAGCAACCAAAATATCACGGTTAAGCTGTTTTATTTTCGGACTGGCCTCACAATATGACCAGAGTTGTAGATAAAGCATAGAAATATGTGTAGTTTTTGGAAACTTGGCACTTTTCTTCAGTCCAGAGTTACTCAATTTATGGCCCTCATGGGAAAATTGTTTGGCTCTAGTTTCGAGGATGTGCTAGAATTTTATAGAAATTGTCAGGCAGTTGTAGAAACAGAGAGAAGTTTTCAAACCTTGTATTTCAATCTTTTTTCTGTTCCTAACCATTATGTCCATTCTAATGGGCTTCTGTATGAAAACTGAGTGTGTCTCCTGATGATAGCCATGTCTATACTGTTTTACAAGAGCGCTCTGTCAAAGCCGCCTCGCCTCGTGTCTTGGGTGCCAGTGATCTGGTTGTGGAAGGGACAACTTCTGCTTTCGCGCACAGTGTATCTCTTGTCTGTGCAATATCTGACCCACAGTCGATGCTCGATTACTGCTCAGTGAGAGAAATATGTCTCTAGGGAAACTTTAGAACACCAAAAGGGAAGTGGATGGCTCTCGTGTCTGCTACACCAGCACCTTCTCCACGCTGCGGGTGCTCTGTGTCTATTTTCCTTGTACATGCGAAGTACTATCTGGTTAAGGGAACATCTTAGATTAAACAAACACACGAACAAAAGTTTCCCAATCTACAGTTTCCACGGTCTATTTTGTTCTCTAGAGTCAAGTTATACCCTCAGTAAGAAACAGCAGCCCTTCTCTAAAAAGCTCAGAGGTGCTTTTGGAACATGGATGTTGTGGTTCAGAATTTAACATATCCAAAGGTCCACCTCTGGCTGGCTGTTGGAGCCTTAGATGGTCCTGGCCAAATAGAAGGAAGTTGGGTCACTGAAGGTGTGTCTTTAAAGGCATTTGGGACCTGGCCTTCCCTCTCCTCTCCTCTCCTCTCCT
>PVLA01003803.1:195000-198819 GCA_004027455.1 Hydrochoerus hydrochaeris | reverse complement strand
TGCAAAACATTGTAGGCAGACACAGATCTGAGTGGCTGAATTTAGAAATTTCTGTTGTCTCTATAAATGATCTTGCATCATCTTTGAAGGAACAGAGTCACAGCACAAGTTGTTTACTTCCTAGAAGTCTGGGCGACTGGAAGTAATGGAGGAAGGCCACTGAAACCGAGGAAGGCCACTGGTCTGTTCCATTAGCCCTGAGTAATGGAGGAAGGCCACTGAAACCGAGGAAGGCCACTGGTCTGTTCCATTAGCCCTGAGTAATGGAGGAAGGCCACTGAAACCGAGGAAGGCCACTGGTCTGTTCCATTAGCCCTGAGTAATGGAGGAAGGCCACTGAAACCGAGAAAGGCCACTGAAACCGAGGAAGGCCACTGGTCTGTTCCATTAGCCCTGAGTAATGGAGGAAGGCCACTGAAACCGAGAAAGGCCACTGAAACCGAGGAAGGCCACTGGTCTGTTCCATTAGCCCTGAGTTCTGTCATGGCCAGTGGGGTTCAAAAGTGGGTGAATGAGGGACCACACCTTCCAAGAGGTGAGCATAACCAAACCAAACTGCAGACGTGGCTCACAAAGAGGGAGACACTGCTCAGGCAAATTCTTGACATGGGCATAGAAATGTTTACGTCTTAGAAGAAAATGTATCTCCAGATGTCATGCTAGCCTCAGCACTTTTGTTGATAGTTATTGCTTGTTCAGATACAACAAATGTCTCATTAAATGAAATCGAAATGCACATCTCACAGGGCACAAGTATCCATCATTGTTGGCTGATAGATGCGCTAGGTGACATGTGTGGCTGTTGCACTTCATGTGTTGCTTTTCAGGTGAGGACATAGGTGAGCTGTACAGTGGTGGACTGTGTGACCCTAGAACTTCTTGGATATTTGTTAGTTAGAATCTGGGCACATAAAAAGAAATTTATTTACAAAGGCAGTGGCCTACTACTTGTTCTACTTGGTGCATTGTACAGGATTCAGCAGGGTGAGCTTAGGGAATACAGCTGGCAAATAGCAGCAGGTCTTCCATCTCAGAAGTAGCAGAGCTAAAGGATTATCTAAGGCACGCCCCCTTGATAGCTTCCTGCATTGCTAAGGCAGATGGCTCTTGAATATAGGTTATACTTGGCAAGGCAAAGCCTGGCTTTGGAAGCAGAGGAAATGATTATTCAAAGGATTCAGAGGGACAAAATTTCTCCTGTTCTGGGATAGGGGTCTGATAGGAGAAATGTGTAAAAATGAGTTGAGAACTTGGTTCAAGAGTTGGCTGAATAAGTAAAATCCCACTTCACTCAAAATGTCTCCCTGTTTGTTTTTGAGGAGATATGTAATTATTCTTCTAGAAAGTAATTTAGAGTCCTTGGAGACTTAGAGTTCCTGTGAAAATCTTCTGATTGAACAGGAGCAGGGGTGGGGTGGGAAGCATCTTAATGTATCACCAGCTCATGTCTAGCGAAGAACGGCTGATAGTAATGTTTAGATGGGGTGGATGGGGAAGGTGGTAGACAAGTAGGCTGGAAGCTGCCGACTTAAAATCTGGTCAGCCTTTCAGTAGCTGCACACTTTTCCTCTTTGGTCACTGAAGTTATTTTCTTCTCCATAGTTTTTCCAAAGGCCACCTTGCTGTGGGTGGTTTTTAAGGATAATGGAGTGGTGGACATCTTTTTATGTTACTATTTTTGAAATTCCCTATGAAAGTATCTGCCTGTCTTGCTGTAGAAGATGGACTCTTCACTTCTTGTGCAGTATATCTGAGAAAGAAGCAGATCTGATCGTCTTACGGAAGTGGACTGAAGCAGCATATTCTATATAACTGCTGAAAGAGAAGGGTCCCGTGACTGGATATCTGATTGTGCCTTGAGGGCAAGAGTGTCCTTTGCTTCTGAAGGAGTCTTTGGGCCAGGGTGATGGTTATGTGCACACGTGCATGAGCATATGTGAGCATGCACACATGTATATGGGTGTGACACATTCCATACACAGAGGACAGCTAGATGGTATGGAAATTCCACCTACTGTAGGACATAGATTGTTTAGGAGCCTTATTCATGCTGACACAACTTGATTGTATCCAGGGTCAGGAAAAACTTCTGGAGTGAATGGATGACTTGGGTTCCATCACCGCCAGTGCCAGACCAAACCCAGCTGTCTAAATCTGGCATCATTTTAAATGGTATGTGATGAAGGGCTAATATTGGTGTGTGCTCCTAGTTTAGATAGTTGAATTTACTTTTAAATAAGTTTTTGTGATTCTCCTATGTGGGCCATTAAGCTTTTGATAATGTTGGATTTAGATCTTGCTAAGGAGATGTGAGGTTTTTGATTCCTTTGGCAGTTACTAACTCTTCCTGATTCACTCAGCTGGAATAGAATGGGCTATCCTGTAGCAGGTACAGAAATTCTTTTGACCTGAGGGACAGAGTGTCCATATAAGAGGAGGCTTCCTAGTGGACTTGCATATGAACTGCAGTGTTTGTAGTCAAACTGAGCTCTCCTTGGGGAGAGGGACCCCATTTTCCTCCCATCCAATAGGAGCTGTATTCCCCCAAACCAGGCAGCTTGTTGGTGGGAGTGAAAAAGTCACAAGTTGTCTCCTGCCAGGAGGAGGGAAAGAGAGTGACAGTACTGAAAAGACTGACAAGTGAAAAGAAAAATAAAGATCCCATCTTTTAGAATCATTGTGTTTGTTGCTATGGTGACTTGGCCCCCTGTCATCTGTTCTCCTTAGCCCGTTGTCTTGGTTCGCCATCTCTCTCATATAGAAGGGAGAATTTCCCCCATATTTTTCCTTGATCTTTCAATGTACTGGTGGACGGTACCAGAATCGTCCTGTGTTTCTTAGTCAACACCCTTTCCAAGAATGTTCAAGATTTCCAAGACTTGGCTAGATCAAGTCTTCATGAGTAGGACTGAGTCAGCCTAAAGCAGAGAGGCTGGAAGCTTTCTTAATACATGAGAAGAAGGTTCTGCAGAAAAGCCGAGGCCACTGGCCATGAGACCAGCCCCTCCTGGTGCCTGCAAAATCTGGACCAATCTTGAGTGTCTTATATGCTTCTCCTATTTCTTATCCTAAATGCTTTTCCTCTTTCTTATCTTTCTGGTGAGAGTATGAACTCCTACAAGGCAAAGCATAAGCTTTTGTTTCTCTTTACATTCTACTGGACTTCCACATGTTTGCTAATCTGCTGACAACTGTATTTTTTGAGATTGCCTGCAAAGTTTCTGCATACTGTTGAATTTGCAATCCAACTTTGTCTTTTGGGGCCATGCAGAAAAATTCATCCTATTGTGGTTACTGCTACTGCTGAGTTCATCTTATTCCTTTCCAAACTTTATTTTTGGCTTCAAAACTATTTTCTTGATTGATTGTTTCTGGGGAACAGAGGCTAAGTGGTTAGGTTCATTCACTAGCTAAGACCAAAACTGGAAAGCTACCAAGAGGTGAGTTGACTAAAGGGAAGACCTTTCAAGTAAATAAAACACACTGCTATAGATAGTGGTTGAGTTTCTCAAGCATAGAACTACTGAGGAAGAAGCTCACATAATCGTAAGGTATTCAGACACTGGACACAGAGCTGTACCAAGTGAACTTTAACACTCATCCCAACTCCAAGAGATCTGAGGTGTCTGAGGAATTCCTCGAGGGTCTAGGATCATGCCATTAATAAATTCTCCCTAGAGACTAACTCCTTGAGGTGGTGAAAAAAAAAAAAAAAAGAAACTCCTGTTAATTGGCAACTTCTGCTGTTCCATTTCCAAAGTAGGCCAGATCCCTAGCCTGCATATTTTTCCCAAGAGCAACACAGGATGAAAATTGGCC